>JAMWYP010000968.1:0-13806 GCA_025563575.1 Acacia pycnantha | reverse complement strand
TGGGATTAACTGTTTAAGGAATTGTGTGTGATGGCCAGTTTATTTTCTTCTTTTATTTGTTTAAAGACCTCCCCAAGAGAGGAAAAAGGAATAATCAACTTTAAATGAGTAGTTATACTCCCTCCCTCAGATTCATACCAAGAACATGGCACTTTAATAAATTTATGGGAAATAAAAAGTGACAATTAACTTATTAATAATAAATTAAATTTTTTTCTACATTTACTCTTGTTGAAAAATATGTTTTAAAATTTAATGAGTAGATAAAATTAAAAAATGAGCATTAATTATTTTGAAAATGATTTATATTTTATACCAAACTATCTTTTTATAAACATCTTATATTATGGACCAGGGTATATCAAGTTATGCGCCTTAAAAGGCATGGGAAATACATGGATAAATGAGATATTTATATAGTACTCTCTTTGATCCTAAATATAAAATATATTTGAGAAGTTGATATTGATTCTAAATATAAATCAATGTTTTCTTATTTATTAACATTTTCCTAATTTATGTTTATTAATGATCCTTCAACAATAATAATAGAGAAGGAATGCATGGGGAATTGAGGAAAAAGATGACTAGGGCATTTTAGACAATACATGCATGTCATAATAACCAACTCAAATAACTTTCTTAATATAATCAAGGGTTAAGGTGCAATTTTACACATGAAGTTTATCCCCGTGAGCGTCAAGCACCACAAAGTTTTTTCAGGAGCAAAAGTACACACGACGTTACGTTTTGGGAGCAAAAATACCACGGGCCGTTAGTTGACTAACATCCAAGTTAACGGTCAACTAACTACCGTGTATTTTTGCCGCAAAACGTAACGTCATGTCTGATTTTGCTTCGAAAACTTCGTGGTCTTTAGCTCCTGGGTAAACTTCATGTGTAAAATTGCACATTAACCCTAATCAAATTAGGTAAATATATTTTATATTAAAGACTAGAATGAGTATAATGATTACCTTTAAATCAAATCCACGGTATTTCTGGGGAAGTCTCTGCAGTCAAAAACAATTTGTGGAGCAACTTGGCAAATTGCACATATAACTAAGATGCTCAATTAATTAAGCACAGGACAGTAACTAAGTAGCCATATTTATAATTTTAAAATCAAACAAAGTAAAGAGAGATTATGAAAAAATGGATTAGTTGAGATGGACAATAGCCAATCAAGGGCGTGCCTTTGTCCAACTAGTGTGTGTGTGTGTTCAAAATAAAGATTAAAAATTACCTGCACTCCCATTTCTGATTAAATCTTGTTTTAATTAGCATCAGGGTGATTAAACAAATCATAATACTCCAAATTAGTCCATAAAGTAACTGGCTAGTACGTAGCTGTCGTTGCCATGCGAGGCCGTTGACGAGCTCGCCGTGGAGGAGAAACCACGGTGCACATCGTATGAGGAATTCAGAGGCAAGACAATCTTTAATCTAAGTTGGGTTCTTCAAATATAATTCAGTGTCCAATATCTGTGACTTTCAATCAAGATTATTGGCTGCTTGCTTTCAGCCTCGTAGCCATTATATAGCCATAACGTAGGACTTTTTGCTCTTGCTTTCCGTATTATATATATATATTTTTTTGGTATAATGCTTTTTGTATATTTTAATGTATGCATGTATTCCATTATAACTACGTGCCCTGTCAAAGAGAAGGGGCAAAAACATCTGGTTGATTTTTCTCGTACGTGATAAACCTCTGCAGTAACCATATTAATGACTCTTCACGATGCATGGGATTATTGTTGGATCCACTAAGAGAATTGAACATAACTTGATTCTGATAATAATACTATGGTACTCTTTTTATATTTATTGGCCATTATATCATTTAAACCTAATTAATTAATGAAAATTATAGTGGTATATATCTTCCAGATAATTAATTTCATCTCCTCAGCCTCAACGGTAGATCTGACCCCCTCATTTCTTTATCCACCCAAGAATATACCCCCTCCGGTGTTAATTATAGGAGTACTTTTGTAGTGCAATTTACACTATAAAAGTGCTCATAGAATTAGGACCGGAGGTAGTATTGTATTATATTGTTTTCAATCACGCACGCTCTAATTTTTTAATGTTGCATCTTGCATGCACACCGGAACAATATAACCATGGCTGCTGCATCTTAAACAAAGCCGTGGAATTTTCACTCACCTAAATATTCGTATGTGTCTGTTAGAATATATAGAATATAAATAGATATTTGTAAATATCTATTTATATACTATATTCTAACAGTGTCATGCCCAAGGTTGTCAAACTCAGAGTCTAAACAAACTCGTGACAGTGACATAAACTCATATCGTAAACTCGAATCGGTATACTCGTAAGAGTTTACTTTTATCATTAAATATGTATTAACAGTGTATAATTAAATAATTTAAATATAAAAATAATGATAATTTGATTTAAATATATTTTAAATCTAAATAATTGAAATAAATATATCAACATTCACAATTTATTATATTTAATAAAGAAATTTCTATAAAATTCATATATAAAGCCAGATGACAAAATTGAAAAAAATTAACACAATTTTGTAAGCTACAGACGTAAAAACGGTAAATTCGGTGTGTAAACTCGTGAGTTTATCTGAGTTTACAGCTAACATGATTTTACTAGAAACTTAACTCGATTTAGTAAGGTAGGAACGTAAAAATGATAAACTCGGAGAGTCAACTCGCGAGTTTAACAACAATGTTCATGCCACATATTAATAATTTAAGATGCCAAATTAGTATTTGAGGGATCGAGGACAGAATCATTAGATTTTTTTGCTGCCATGTTTTTATTAACTGATTGATCATAAGGGGACGAGGTGGACCCCAACATTCATCCCCCAGATTCTATTTATATATTTCTGTCTTTTTCTTATTAAATACAAAAGCAATGCAAAATTATTTTATCATCTAGATCGTGTATATATATATATATATATATATATATATATATATATATATATATATATATATATATATATTTGCACGAAGTGGTTAAGGTGGAAATAAGCTAGGCTAGACTTTAGCTAAGTAGGTCTGGGCTTGCGAATCCAAAGCCTGAGCCTGTGTGTATGGCAAAGCCTGAAGCCTATTTAAAGGCCTACATAAAATGTAGGTCTTTATGTAGTCTTAAAGTATATGCATCTAAGTTCATATATAATTCATAAAGTCTATTTAAATGTCTACGTTATATCTAAAAAGTTTAAGGATTCATTCTCATATGAAATAAAAGAGTTAGAAAGTGAAAGAAAAGAACACTTAGTGGCATCAATTGTTTGAGGAAGTATGAATAAGACAAATCAATCATTTATTGACTAAGAATATATATTTCTTAAAATCAACCAAGCACGACAAGTGGCATGTAAAACTAGATTTTACCTCTTATTTTTCTTGTAGAAAATGAGACAAACTCCACCTATTTGGATCATTTTCATTCGAGCGATCAAAAAGAAGAGAAGTATATGTGATCAATTGATGAATGAAAAGGTTAAGCTCATTGATAAATGGAGAAATGTGAAATTTAAGGTCAAGAATAAATTATTAATTTTATAAATTATCTAAAAATTAATTTAGATCAAATTATATAATAAGGGTTAAGGTGCAAAAATAGACATGTGCTTTTGTCGGAGGAGCGTCCAGTAGCAAATACTTTTTTTAGGTGCAAAAGTGACTATGTGGTTACAAAAGTGGAGCAAAAGTCACATTGACCGTTAGTTGACTTTTTCTGAATTGAAAATGATGACGTGGACGATGACGTGGATGTTAATGTTTTATAAATTACAGTTCAGCCCCGGATGCATTTCAAAAATTTCAATTTAGTCCCTCTATAAACTTTTAAAATTTTCATTTAAGTCCCTGGTCAAAACTTGCATTTTGACCAGGGACCTTCTTCTTCCTCCAGCGACCCGACAGGCAAACCAGACGAGAATCGCGACTCCGTCTCTCTCCGCCATGATCATCAACCACTACAAACTCAGAACCAAATCGAAGCCATACCCATACCCATACCCAGAATTGAATGAAAAAGTTGAATTGAATGAAAAAAGAGCCATACCCATACCCAGAATTGTGGCATGGGTTTGGCATGGGTTCGAAGAGATCAAATTGCATCGCGCACAAAGATGATCGCTGAATTAAGCATCTGAGACATCTGATTTCGTGTAATCATCGAAATTAAGATGAGTGTGAAACAAAATAGAACTAACCCAATTTCGTGGTGGAGGACTCCAGTCCATCCCGAGAGGCAACGGCGAAGTCCCATCGTGCCTGTGCTTGGGAGGACTCTGTCGCAGCATGTTGTTCCCTTGACACCAGAATTTGCATTCTCTTTATGATTTCATAATCGTAACATCAAAGACGCACTAGAGCTCCTCAAGCGAAATTGGGACGTGGGTGAAAGCAGCACTACAAGCTAGGGTTTAAGCGATCGGATCGGAGAGCCGGCGGAGCCGGTGGCATCCGCTCCGTCGGCCACAGGGGACCGTGCACGGTGAAAATTAAACAAACATCCTAACTAAGAGAAGTCTCAAGAGCTTAGCGCGCGTGAAAACCTTCGGGGCCTTTGTAAATTATGTGCTCTGTTTTGTTGCTATTGCAGGACAAAGCAGTCACACCTACTTGTCTTCTTCTGCAATCGCATTGAGCTTCACGTTTTTGCCAAGGACGACCCAGAATTAACGATAACGAGCCATTTCGACGTACTGGGGCTTTGGGGGTTCAGATCAGATCGAGCGAGGGGGTTCAGATCGAGAGTTGGGGAGGTCAGATCGAAGGCCGGGGGGTTAGATCTACAGCGCCGGGGGGGTTCAGGTTGACAGCGTCGGGAGGGGGAGGAGGGTTCAGGTCGACGGAGGGGGTAGGTTTCAGGTCGACCGGGGGGGGAGGTTTCAAGTCGTGAGGTTGAAGGAGCAAAATGTTTTGTTTCGTTTTGTTTTGTGTTTTTTATTTCCAAGGAAGGAGGAATAAAGGACGGTCAAACTAGATAAAAAAAAATTTAATTCGTGTATTTTTTTTTATTTCTTCTTTCACTGCCAACTAGGATAAAAATTTACTGAGTCAGCATCCATGTTAATGTTTTTGGTCAAACTAACGGTCAATGTGACTTTTGCTCCAATTTTGTAACCACATAATCACTTTTGCACCTAAAAAAGGTATTTGCTATTGGACGCTCCTCCGACAAAAGCACATGTCTATTTTTGCACCTTAACCCTGTATATAACTATGCATAATAAAACATTTTAAAAAAAAACTAAATAGGCCAGGCTTGCAGGCCTGAAGGCTAGACTTTATGAAAATAGGCGTGGCCTGTTTACCTATCAAAAAAATAGGCCTGACAATAGGCCTAAGCCTGAGTCTGACCTATTTACTAAATAGGTATTTTATCAAAAACGAAATTAGGTGCCACGAGATTAAAAAAGTAGAAGTTTGGAGTGTGGCGCAGGCCCTTTCTGATAGAGGTCTAGCCTATTTCCACCCTACGCGTGGTGAATAATAATTTACGAGAAGAAGAAGAAATAATAACTTAAATTAAATTTTATTAATTGTTTGAACAGGTTCTTCATTTTGAGTCAATGATGTATATAGAGACTAGAGACTAGAGAGGGATATATGTAGATAGACCCGCCGCCCGGGGGGTGTGTGTGGCTTACTCAAAAAGTTTGCTTTAATGTAACCATGGTGAAATGGTATGGTGATTTAGGGACTGATTGAGTCTGCTATGAAGCCCTCAAATGATGGCGGCCATTGCTATGGGCGTATGGTGGTCGTCATATTGTTGATGATAGTAAAACAAGTCTGTCACCTTTGTCCTTAAATCTTTAATGAAATACATTGTTTTTAGGGGTAAAGGGATATATTGAAGTTCTGCTCTATGCGAGGCTTTGAGGTAGAGGGGCACAATGAAGCATCCTCAAGCTCTTAAGTCATGGAGGAATTCTTATCCAGGTTACTTGTAGAATTCTTTAACCACTTATTGGTTTTTTGTTTTCCTTCATTATCTTGAACTTTTTGCTAAGATCCCTCTGCCTTTTTTTTCTCTAAATGAAAATGATAGCAATTCAAAAGCTTCAGCTTTGTTCCATTGGTTTTATTTAGTTGATGTTGTCCTTCAATACTTCTAACTAATGCAAGTCCTTGTAGTTTGGGTTTTTGTTAACGAAAATAACAACATCAATAATGAAATTGTGGTTTATTCACACACATGGATATTATTTTGGCCACAAAGATTCTGCATATAACAAGCATTCAAGTAAGTTAATGCTGAATTTTACTGAAACATTGGAGAAAATGGATTAGGGATGGGAGATCACATGACTAAAGAATGATATTACCGGTTACTTGTCATCAAGGAATCAACTTGGCCCAAATTTTGTCTGTGTTTTAATGATTATATATATATATATATATATATATATATATATATATATATATATATATTTGGTTGCCGAAATAGCAAAACTATGCAACAGCAAAAAATTTTAGGTGCATAAAATTCAAAACATGCACATCATAGTAGCATATTACTAAAAACTTATAAATACAAATTGAGAATTCTTAGTGAATGCTACTTTTGAAATTCGGTTCTTCTAAGAATTTGCGTTTGTCTAATTTATTTCAGGCATTTTTGTGGGGTTCATGTGCTTACATGGTTACAGATGTGGGATGGCTCGGAGCAAGGGGAGGATGGGCACACAATGCCATTCTACACAGACGAAGAACTTCATGAATTGAAGGTCGGGTTGTTGTGGCGGCTAGTCACCCATCCTAGCAACAAGCATCAGGCAAAAGTGTTGTCGTTAATGGAGAACTTCCAGAAGCAAAAGAGAAGACATTAGGAGACATAGTTGTTAGGACACATGTATATTTATGACTCCTTTTGTATTTCATGAGGATGACCTTCATTTGTTCTTTTGCAAATACCTATGATGTAAAGTTAACAAAACAGTTTGACAAATCTTTCTATAATAGTGAAAAGTTGAGGCAAAAGTGTCTTTTATGATATTTGTTCATGATAATGACAAGAGGAATTTTTTCATTCTTTTATGATATTTGTTCATGATATGAGGAAAAAAAATGCAGCTGGAAACGCCCCCTGATATTGTTGTTAAAGCCCCCTGATATTGTTGTAAATGACCCTTGTTATTGTTGTAAATGACCCCTGTTATTGTTGTAAATGACCCCTGATATTGTTGTTAATGACCCCTGTTATTGTTGTAAATGACCCACTTGTTATTGCTGTAAATGACCCATGTTATTGTTGTAAATGACCCCTGATATTGTTATTAATACCCCTTGTTATTGTTGTAAATGACCCCTGATATTGTTGTAAATGATCCTGTATTATTGTTGTAAATGACCCACGATATTGTTGTTAATGACCCCTATTATTGTTGTAAATGACCCCTAATATTGTTGTAAATGACCCCTGATATTGTTGTAAATGACCACTGATATTGTTGTTAATGACCCCTGATATTGTTGTTAATGACCCTTATTGTTGTTAACGACCCCTGATATTGTTGTAAATGACCCTGATATTGTTGTTAATGACCCCTGATATTGTTGTAAATGACCCCTGATATTGTTGTAAATGACCCCTGATATTGTTGTAAATGATCCATGTTATTGTTGTAAATGACCATTGATATTGTTGCCAATGACCTCTGTTATTGTTGTAAATCAGGGGTAATTTACAACAATATCAGGGGTCATTTACAACAATAACATGGGGTATTAACAACAATATCAGGGGGCTTTAACAACAATATCAGGGGGCGTTTCCAGCTGCATTTTTTTACTCATATCATGAACAAATATCATAAAAGGAAAATTTTCCTCTTGTCATTGAATTCAAATTGTCAAGTTAGCATCAGTAGACAATTTACAGAAATACAAATGTTGAAGGTCATTCTCATGAATACAAATTTGTCATAAATACATATGCACGTGTACACAACAAGTGATCAACTACAATGTGTCCTAACAACTATCTTGCCTAATGTCTCATCTACTGAGACTCCTCAGTGATGGACAACACTTTTTGGCTTTGCACGTGTTGCTTGAAGAATTCTTTAGTGAACCGGAGAACCTTGTGTCCCTTTGTGTAGATTTCATTGTTGTTGCTTCTTCTTATGTTACACCCTTCTTGCTTGTGTACCTACAACAATTGTTAATGAAGTTCAAATAAAATTACCCTTGATCATAAGAATAAAGAGCACACTCCACAATCACAAGTATACATCTATTCTCTGTGAGTAACAAATATACCTTAGAAGAATAATCCTAAAAGAAGAGGGATGTTAAAAACATAAAACCAGAATAACAACACAATTGTAGTTTTGCAGAAGCTTGATTTAAGAAACATCACATTGATCACTACATCACAATCACATTCCAGATTAGGGCATGCCTTCAAAACCAGAAAACACAAAAGGGCTTTACATGTCTTAATGCTCCCAGAGCCCTTGAAGTTAATAGCTAAAACAAATATCTAAAGTTTATCATTCAAACACTGCCACTAGAGATGTCAAATAGTGTATTCCAAATGCTTCTATCTAGAAGAGCACCAACATGGAACTAGCTAAGAATTTCCTAAAGCATAAAAAAAAAAGTGTTGGATGCATTTTGTTTCAACAATTATTAAGATCATATATTTGCCAATCGTCAATGAGCATATAACCCATGCGTTTGAGAATTCAATAGAATCATGTATTATTTAAAGCTAACCTCAAGTCCAGCACTCTTCACAAGTTCACGAACTTCATGTTTTCTCCCGTCATGAACCTACAAAAATCCAAACAAGAAAGCAGAAGATTTAGGTTCAACTTTCTTCATCTTCATAAAAGTAACATGCTTCAACGAGCAAACAGAGCAAACTAAACCAACAAATCCTATGTAATATACATACATACATGTATATACACACAACTTGTCATTGACGGCCAAAAGCCCAAAAGGAATTCTTCAGCACTGCTTAAGAGGCCTTATAGTTATATTGAGTGTTTGGCATAAAAATGAGCAAGGAATACAAGAACAAGAAGAAAAAAGGATTTGCTATTAATCGGTTCAGGCCATTCATTTTGGACTTCCATCTTGAACATGTTTTCAGAAGAGATGCTGAAATCATTCATGGGTCACTGTCAGTCACAACATATTTGATGGCCAATTAGAATTCATAAATATAATGAGTCTAATCATAATGCCCAAAAAGGGCACCTCCAAGTACTAATAAAACTCATAATTTGCGCATACCCAATGCTTCAAATAATCATCAAATAGACTTATTACAGATTTAGACTCCTTCTCCCCAGATGAGCAAATATACCTGTCAAAGCACAATAGTGTCACAGTGGTAGGAGAGCATAACATGGACCAAAATTACAAATTCAGCCAAACAAGGATCCTCAAGCAACATACCCTTTTGGGTTGTTCAAAGCAAAATACATCTTTGGGGGCTGCTTCTTAGGAAGGCGGTTTCCATTGACATAGATAACATCCTTTGCAGGGTCAACTTTAGTCTGCATTTGAAAAGAAATGCTATAAAACCACTATAAATAATTGAATATGATATGAAACATAATAAAAGCAAATACTAAGAAGAAGAAACATTTTTTTTTTCTAGTCAAACATGATTGAAGAAGAAGAAACCAGACGAGTAAGACCCAAAATCAAGATAAACCTTACGTTCTTTATCAATCAAGTAAACAATAAAGCTAAAGTGCATAATGTTTTTCTTGCTTCCAGTATATCTAAATAGCCCAAAGGACATGATTTAAATGAACAATTACTTTAAAAAAAAGGACATGATTGAAACAACAAAAATATCGAGAAGAGAAAAAATGAAACGAGAAATGGAATTATGAGATTGAAGTTGGAGCACGAGTTGAGAGGCGAGTGTTGCCGGCCCGGTTGATGCCGCATCAAATGGGAGTGAAAGCGAATCCGAGCGAGTGTGCGCAGGTGCACGAGAACACGGGTAGAGAGATCTGCGAGCGGGGACGATGGTTGGGATAAAAGGGGATCGGGTGATGGAAATGGAAGTGGTGGAGAAAAGGCGTCTGGGAAGGAAGGTAGAAAGGGAAGCATAAGAAGAGCAAGAAGCTTGAGCTAGGGTAAGGGTTTGCTGGTGATTAGTGAAGAAGCAGGGAGAGCCATTTCAAAGCGGTGGTGATAGAGCAAGTGAGAGAGAGGATTGCAGTCTTTTTTCTTTGTTTAATTCATGTTGAATTTCAGACTTTTACTAAGGGCATCAATGTAATTTCGTTTTCTGACAAAATACCCATCAGGGCCCTAGGGCCATTTGTGGTAGTTGAAAGTGGTTGGGGCCCTTTTTGCAATTTTGGGCCTTAATTGGGCCTTGATATGAATTCTCCCAATAATAATTTTAAAAATGTAGTCGAAGTGTGCATACTCTTTAACATTTTATACTCCACATGCCATGATCGCTTGTAATTCAGTAGCACTCCACACCCCTCTTAATGAGAGCTGTATTGGGGGGTCAAATGTGGTAAATAATAATTTAAACAACTCAATGAAATGAGAACACTCCGTAACATTTATCATTACTTATCCACATTAAAGACGCGCTAAAATTTTGTATTGAAAGGCAATCTCTTCCTTTAAAAAATATTTTATATATAACATTTTTTTAAAGGAATTTAAGTACTGATATTTATTTATAGCTAATAAAAGAAATTGAAGTTGGATATTTCGCCTTATTTTATCAAATACATTTTTCAAATAATTAGAAATTCAATAATACATGTATGTTTTGATACATTTTTATGCCAGAGGTATTATAGAGATCTGATCCTCTTTCCTGTACATTCCCATTATCCCATACAGTTTTTCGTGAAATCAAACACGTACAAGTGAATTAAAATGCCTATCCCACGCAGCAACCTTTTTAATTTTCTGGTGAGATGTATGTATGGTTCTTGCGTCTCTAAGGTTCCGTTTGGTTTGGAGGGAGGGGAGCTCCCCTCTGTAGGATGAAAAGTCTAATATGATCCTGATTTGCACCGTTTTTTGTATAAGCACTACTAAAAAAACAGTTTTTTGCGGCGGAAAAATTCCCTCGCAAAAAAGTCATTTTCCGTCACAAAATTGGTTTGCGGCGGAATTTGCGGCGGAAAAAGTTCCCTCGCAAATCATTTTGCGACGGAAAAATTCTATTTTCCCTCACAAATTATGGATTTTGCGAGGAAAAATTCTATTTTCCCTCACAAATTATGGATTTTGCGAGGAAAGAATTTTCCCTCGCAAATCCTGAAATTTGCGAGGGAAAAATGTTTCCCTCGCAAAATCCATAATTTGCGAGGGAAAATTTGTTCCCTCGCAAATTCCAGGATTTGCGAGGGAAAATTCTTCCCTCGCAAAATCCAGGATTTGCGAGGGAAAAAATTTTCCCTCGCAAAATTCAATTTATTTTTTAAAAAAATATAAAAAATCAGAAAAAATAAAATAATTACAAAAAAATATATTAAAAATTAAGAAATAAAAAAATTTATATATATATCATAAAAAAAAAAAAATTATAACAATCATAAGAGTTTACATAACAAGAAAAACAAAATATTACAAATACACCCTGTTAGGAATACATAAATACAAGAAAATGGGTTCTGTTAGGAATACATAAATACACCCTGTTTTGTTCATTAGGCATGCTTCCAAATATGTTGGCAAAAAATACTCCCCAGCATATTCAAGGCCTATATGGTATGTTGGCAATGATTTCTAAGGAAATTGGAATTGGAATGCGGGAAGAAAAGGAATTAACCATAATGGGCCAAAAACTAAATTAATAACGGAAAAAGAATTGGCTAGTTTAAAGAATCTCACTTTGTATGCTAAAAGAAATAACTTACTCTCTCAAGCTGGATCACGCTCCTACGAGACATATTAGCCAAAAGAAAGGAAAAAACCGGAAAACTGAATAAAGTGAATTCCTCATAATAAAAATAAGAGGATGCACGATTCAGGAGTGTTTAACAAACTGTCTCACACCCGGAAATCTCATCACGCGTTCGGTATGTGCTACCCAGGATCAGACATGGAGTGGCCATGATACCTATAGGTATCCATTTCAAGAATCTGAATAGAACAATTGAGATAGAGAAATTAATCAGAACCTGAATAATGAACCTTCAATAGTATAATCAGAACTGATAAGGTTACCAAAAATAACCAATTTTATACCTGTTAATGTAAAGTACATACACATCATCTAGCCCAACTGGAGGTTAAAGCAAGGCTATTAAAATGTGACTAGCTCATAGTCATTGAAAATAAACATCTTTTTCTTTCTGTACTTAATGGGAAAGAACTAACATAAGCCCAAAATATGACACATAATCCAGGGATGCATTCTCATATATTAGGGATTCTTCTAACTGGACTATTCGCTTGGATTAGATCAATTAACCAAGGCCACACAGCAGAATTTTCAAGTAGACAGTGAAGTCCATATTTTTGGAGGGTTTTTTATTTTCCTTTTTTTTCTTTTTTCTTGGGGGGTGCAGGGGAGGTTAAATTGATCCAGAAAATGCACCACATTCCACATAGGCCAGAACAACCTACATAGTACATAATATAATATTCTACATTCTGACTATTTTTACGGGTAGTACAGTGACACAAATCTTAACAAAAAGTCATTATTTCCCGGAACATGTGATACAATTTTATTTCACAGCAAGGACATCCATGCCATCCACCTGTATAAAGCAAGATAATCTTAGAAGAATTACATCCAATCACATAAATATACGCATAACCAAGCCTACATGCGCATACATAGTTACACTTGAATACAAATACATCCATGTCAAGACATGTATGGAAATATTCCATATACAGACTGATATACCACATACTAAAACTAAGCTAAAAATGCACATATTGACACAACCAAATTAACTTAACTTGTTGAGACCGCATAAAGCCACCATAATCCTTGGAAATGGTGACCTTCAAGTAAAAGAAATTCGCAAAAGCTCAAGAACAAAAATGAACAACGCCTAAGCACCAGCACCACCATTGAAGATGAACAAAAATTTTAACATAAAGATCACAAGAACACTAGTATCCGAAACTTTAACAATGTAGCAAAGTTACATGTGATTCATAATCTCATTCTAACCTTCAATCCAGGGAACATAATCCCCACGCTTGTAATATGCCGGACTCTTGGCGGCCTCTACTCTGCGGTTCCCATTCTCTACTCGAGTCCCATTCCATCCGATAACCAAAGTCCGCGAGTCGGATCAAATAGCAGCCACGAGATACAGAGAAAATAACTTGAATCAGTGGCCGAACTACAGGTACTTAAACCAATTAATCTACTTACAATGATTATTCTCATGAGACCAATATTGCGGGTAGATCCCGCAGCGCAGCCATGTTAAGTGCCTCGAACAAGCGTCACCGATTTGCAGCTCCATCACCGTACGACGCGAAGGTTATAGTCTCATCCTTAGAGTATTTCTGAGCAATAGCTAATCCGCACCCGAGCAGTATCTGAGCTCCAACGATCTGTGACCACCATAAAACCCATTCTCCTTCTTATAGAAATGCATAGACCCACCCTTTCCTTTCGAGCAACCAGCCTGACGACCCATGAGCTCCGCAAAGACCTCCAGTAGGGTTCCACCGCGACCCAGGAATGTACAATGATCGCGATAAGCTGTAATTATGCAATCCTTCTTCGTAATTGCAGCTTCCAAACCCACGTACCACAGCTTCCTGGCCATCATACGGGTGTGAGAACCCTCTCGATCAACTTAGC
>JAMWYP010000967.1:0-13824 GCA_025563575.1 Acacia pycnantha | reverse complement strand
ATGTCTCCACTGGTATTCGAAGCACGCTTCTTCCTATCTCGCAAACTTTTCATTCGCCGCCGCTTTGACAAGGAAGGATCTCGAATTACCTCACCTTGTTCTTGCCAAGATTTGGCCATGTGTAGGCCCTGGACTCTTGCCCTCAGTAGGGTGAGTGTAAGTGGCAAGGCATGAGGAGTAAGTGGTTGTTGTCCCATTACCACTTCAAAGGGACTCCTTCTTGTTGCCTCACTCTTGCTTAGTTATAAGAGAATTGAGCCACATCCGTAAGCTTGGCCCAATCCTTTTGGCACTCACAAAGTGCCGTAGGTAGCACTCCAACAAAGAATTCACCCTTTTGTCCATCAGCCAGTGGGTGAAAGCTTCAGGAAAAGTATAGCTCAAGGCCTCAGGAGCTTGAACAACTCAGTCCACAATTTTCTAGTGAAGCGGGGGTCCCTGTCACTGATGATTGTCTTGGGTGACCCCCAATACTTCACTACATTCTTGAAGAATAGACTGGCCACTTCTTCTGCTGTACAATCCGTAGGGGCAGCTATGAACGGTGCGTACTTTGAAAATCGGTCTACCACTACCATGATAGTACCCTTCTCGACTTTGGTAGGGCTGAAATGAAGTCCATGGAAACACTTTCCCATGGTTGCCCTGGTATAGGGAGAGGCTCCAATAGCCCTGCAGGTGGTTGATTCACTATCTTGTCTTGTTGGCATACAAGACAAGTCTTCACATAGAGTTCCACCTCGTCCCTCATCTGCAACCAGTAATACGCCGCTTCCAACAAAGCAAGCGTACGTCTTTGTCCCGGATGACCGGCCCATTTGGAGTTGTGACACTCCTTAATGAGCTCCGGCTTGACTCATTGATGCCAACCGCTGGCCAATGCATCCGCCACCACATTAGCCGTGCAGGTTTGTACTCCATCACATAATCAAACTCGGCTAGAAAGTCTTGCCAACGGGCTTGCTTGGGTGACAACTTCTTTTGAGTTTGAAAATAACGGGTAGCCACGTTGTCGGGCCTTGATCACGAACCTTGATCTAACAAATAATGTCTCCAAGTGCACAAGCAATGCACTATGGCCGTCATCTCCTTCTCTTGGACTGTATAACGCCGCTCGGCATCATTGAGCTTGCGACTCTCGAATGCTATTGGATGCCTTTCTTGCATCAGCACCCCTCCAATAGCAAAGTCAGAAGCATCCGTGTGAACTTCAAAAGTTTTGGAGAAGTCCGGGAGAGG
This sequence comes from Acacia pycnantha, assembly GCA_025563575.1. Classification (NCBI taxonomy): domain Eukaryota; kingdom Viridiplantae; phylum Streptophyta; class Magnoliopsida; order Fabales; family Fabaceae; genus Acacia; species Acacia pycnantha. The sequence goes on along the minus strand of JAMWYP010000967.1, from coordinate 12,585 downwards.
AAGTACAGGTTCCTCCATTACTGCCGCCTTCAAGTCCTCAAAGGCATCTTGGCATTCCTTAGTCCATTCCCATGACTTGTTTTTCTTCAACAAGTCTGTCAAAGGAGCTGCCCTGGCAGAGTAGCCCTTGATGAACCGCCCGTAGTAGTTCACCAACCCAAGGAAAGATCGCAACTCGAATACTCTGGTAGGTGGTTACCATTCCTCAATAGCACGAATCTTCTCCTTATCCATCATAAGGGTCCCCGGTGAATTATGTGTCCAAGGAAGTGCACCTCCTCCTTAGCAAAAGAACATTTCTCCTTCTTGACGTATAACTCGTTCTTGCGCAGTAGTCTGGAACACGGCCCGTAAGTGTTCTACATGGGACTCCAAGGTGTCACTATAAACTACAATGTCGTCCAAGTAGACCACCACAAACTGATCAAGAAAAGGATGAAAGATCTCATTCATCAATGTGCAGAATGTCGCCGGTGCGTTGGTTAGTCCAAAAGGCATCACCAACCACTCAAAGGACCCGTACCTTGTAACGCAAGTGGTCTTGGGTTCATCTCCTTCGGCGATGCGAATTTGATGGTACCCCGACCTCAAGTCTAGCTTGGAGAAGTACTTTTCCTTTCCAAGCCTGTCAAACAAATCTGCTATTAAAGGAATAGGGTACTGTTTCTTAATAGTTACCTTATTGAGGGCCCGATAGTCAATGCAAAGTCGTAACGATCCGCCATGCTTGCGTTGGAACAAGATAGGTGCCCCATAAGGTGCTTTGGAAGGCCGTATATGCCCGGCATCGAGCAACCCTTTCAATTGTTTCCTCAACTCTTCCAACTCAGGCGGTGCCATATGATAAGGATCCATGGCAGGCGGTCGTGCTCCCGGCTCCAACTCGATCTTATGGTCCACCTCCCGTCTAGGTGGCAACCTCTTAGGAAGTTCTGGAGGCATGATGTCATCATTCTCTTTGAGGACGTTCTGGATGATAGGGGGAAGACTCTTACTATCCTCTACATCAGGACTTACCTCCTTCAAAGTCGCAAGGTAGGTGACTTCCCCTCTCGTAACTCCCTTTTCTACCTGCATGGCTGACAAGTGAGCAATCTGATCATCGCTTGTTGCAGGTATTGTGCAAGCGAGCCCCTTTTCCATGATGCACACCAAGTCATAACATGGCATGAGGAATGCTTTTGCTTTGCGCAAAAATTTCATCCCAAATACCGCTTTGAAATCATCCATAGGGGCTACTGATAGATCCACGGTCCCCTTCCACGTGCCAAGGCATAGCTCTACTCCAGTTGCTACGCCATTAAGGGGTTTGGCAGGAGCATTCACCGTCTTCAGCCATCCTCCTCGTGGTTTAGTAAACGAGAGGCCAACACGCTTAGCCTCTTCTGGAGTAATGACATTGTGGGTTGCCCCAGTGTCTACCATCACCTTCACGGGCTTCCCGTTCAGCTTGGCCTCCACATACATCAATTCATTGCTTCTTGGAGCAGGTTGCACAGGTTTAGCCTTGAGAGCATTCAGGAGTCTGAGAGACCTTATCTGTGAACTAGGCCCTTCCTTGTTAGGTACATCTTGCCCTTCAACAATGGATGACAAGGTACCGAGCTTTGGACAATTACTCATGCGATGTGGCCCCTTGCACACGAAGCAGCTTATTGTATAGTTCTTGTTCTTCTTCCTCTCCTCATATTGGTTCTTGTGGAAGGACTTGCCAACTCCTCCCTTGGTGGTCCCCTTGCCTTTATCTCCCCCACCTTGTCCTTGGTTAGGTTTGTAAGACTTAAGCTTGGAAGACTCACCTTTCTCTCCCCTTTGGTACTCAGTAAGGCTTTCGGCGATGGCATTGGCTTCATCCACATTCGTCACACCACGCCGTTGAAGCTCATGCTTGGCCCAAATTTGGAGACCGTCTATAAAGTAGAACAATGATTCTTCACCGATCAGATTGGGGATTTGCAATATGAGGGTAGTGAAGTCCCTTACGTAGTCAGCAATTGTGGTCTTGTGTTTGAGTTCCCTCAACTTCTTTCGAGCCTCATAGACCACATTCTCAGGATAGAACTACTTCTTTAATTCCTTTTTAAAGTCTTCCCAGGTTGTAATATTGCAAAGGCATTTTTCCATGTCTGCATGCTTCCTACGTCACCATAACATATCATTATCAGTAAGGAATAAGGAAGCAGTGCGTACCTTGTTCGTGTTGTTGGCCAAGTTCAAGCTCTCGGCATATCGCTCCATTTGCCACAAGAAGTTCTCAACCTCCTTGGCATCACGGACACCCTTGAATTCCTTCGGCTTAGGGAGGTCCAGCCTCACCTCCCTTGCTCCACTGGTCCCAGCTACCAACGGAGTCTTGGCTTGACTCTCTAAAGAAGTCTTAAGAGAGTTAAGTTGTTCCTGCATGGCAGTGATGGCATCCACCACCTTTGCCTCGAGTCTCCTCATGGACTCGGCCCGTTCCTCCTCGACATTGAGGTGCGAATCAAGATCCGACCTCAAGTTGTCTAATTGTTCTAGGGTGTGGGTTTCAAGTGTCGTAAAGTCACTTTCAACCTTGTCTACCCTAGTAACCACCTCTTGCAATGCCTCCTCCAAAGCCTCCACCTTTACCGTCAAGGTGGCTACATCCGTGGCTTGGCAAGACTTGCTCGCACCTCGAACCTTCTTTGGTTGGTGAGGAGGTTAAGTCTCCCTACCCCTCTCTTCTCCACCAATCACAATGTCCTCCGTTGTGCCAGACATCCTTGCCTACATAATGGCTCCCAAGAACCACGCTCAAAGCTTCGAACCAAGCTCTGATACCACGTTGTCACGGTCTTAGACGAAATCTTCCCAAAACTATGCCGACCTTAGCTTGATCGCTCCCTTGATCTTGGTTAAGTCAGCCGAACCCTCACAAGTAGGCAAAGAGCACAAAGACAAAGAGAACTTTTTAGAGAGAGAAGTAAACTTAGAGAGAGAAGCTCTGGAATACAAAGAACTTGTATTGCTCTTGGATGGTTACAAATGAGGGAGGCGTCTCCTATTTATAGCCTAGCACCTTCTCAATGAACGGTCTTGATTCAATACATCCAACGGTGGAGATTGGTTCTCCAGAACATTCTCCCTAAATATCTAGATATTTACATTTACATGAGAGTCTCTAGAATTCTCCACACAATTCTAGTTCTATGTACACATATCTACAATAATGTGGAATTCTCTAGAAACCTCTTGGAGTGTCTTGGACACAAAATATCTTTGTAAACTCAAGTGTGTTATTCCACCATCAGAAATATCCCATTAATAGCAAATCAATAGGTTACCCTAATCCTGAAGTTGGGCTTGGATCTGACTTACGAACCACAGTACTTAGGATATTTTAATTATTTACCTAATTAATAATAGCTAATAAATATATTATAATAAATAAAATATCTCACATTCTTTCATTTGGCTTTAACTATATGTCAGTTGCCCTGTCCAGATTAATTAAGGTTATGCTACAAGAATCATGACAATAAGTCCTCTTAATTAAGTCGAGTATTACCTTCCATGTATTACATGCAACACCCTTACTTAATTTGGTTCTAAATTCAATGAGGTATTTTTTCAGTAGCACACAATATCTAAAATATTTTTGTCAACACCCAGTATCTGAAGCTAATTAATTATTAGTGCATGGAGTATTTTTCTAAAAAAAATTTAAAAAAAAAACCATTTTATTTGGGGATGAGTATTTCCTGCTCATCTTTTGGATGAGCCGGGAACGTGGATTCATAATTATAACGACATCTCTAATATTTTCAAACATATATTTTAATGCAACATATCAATACCATTAGGAATATTTCTTAAAATTTCTAATTTAATATATTAATTAAAAATTACATTAATATGAATTGCATTTGGCTAATTTATCCCTCCAAGAAAACTTACTTACTTGGAGCCATGGAGCTGTTCTTCAAAAATTATTTTTGAGTTTTAATAGATAAAAAAAAAAATATTCAGCCAACCCCATTATAGAAATTTTATTTTAGTCAACCCAAAAAATTCTGAAACTTCACCACACTCCTTTGGACCAAAATGAATTAAGTTTGTAGGTGAAAAGACTATTATGTCCTTACTTTATTTTTTGAATCCCCTTATTTGTCTTACGAATGACCAAAATATTTTTAACTCTATTTGTTCTTGTGAATCGCTTTATTTGTCTTGTAAATGCCCTTATTTTTCTTGTTAATTAATGGGCAAAAGTGTTCTTGTTAACTCCCTAGTTTCTTTTAAATCCCTTTATTTTTCTTGAAAATGCCCTTATTCATCTTGTAAATGCTCTTATATATATGGGGGGAAAAAAGCAAGGGCATCATGTTCTTTTTATCTATAAAACTTAATTTCATTTTGACTTAAAGGGTGCAATGAAGTTCCATAATCTATAGAGGTTAACTGAAATTAGACCTCTTTCATTGGGCTAAATGAAATTTTCGGAATAAATTTTCTCTTCAAGACCAAATGAAATATATATATGTTTAGTAATAAGAGCTTTAAAAATTTCTAACATCTAATGCTTATTTTGTATAAGCTAAAATATACATTTAATCTTTTATATTTGTATCATAAATTATTTTAGTATCTTAAGTTTATAAAGTACATTTTTTATCCTTTAATATTAATACTGTTAGTCTTACTTAACAGAAATTATTGTCTTAACAAATTTAAGTGATTTTTGTGTAATTAAACTCTATCAGAAGATGCTTACGTTTTAATACTTTAATTTGTTTAATTAATTTTAAAATAAAAATAACCGTTAAAAGAAAGGCAAAGGCGCACCTTTTCATCTTCTTCAACAACGCATCTGCTCCTCCAATCCAAACCCATTTGTGACTTCACATCATCCTTCAATTTCTCCTCAAGTCATCTTCATCACCTATATATATATATATATATATATATATATAACGTGATCTATAATTTACTGTTTTTAATAATATAAAGGAGCGTCCAAATTTGGGAGTCTCTTCGGGGAACCAAGTCAACCAACCAACGATATTAGTTTGTGCTTTCAATTGTCAAAGGTGACATATCCGTGAATGAGAGCATTTATCCCCAAGCCAGCGCCTTAGTAGCACAGTGGCATAGGAGTTAGTCTCGTCCCTCTTGTCCAGGGTTCGAACCCTGCCCCCTCCCCACCTAGATGTATCAAAAAAAAAAAAAAGAGCATTTATCCCCAAAGTCATCTTGTTTTGCTAATGTTCACATAATAGAATACTAACGATTAGACCAATAAGCTGTTTAAGTGAAACAAAAAATCAACAAGCTGTGCAAAGCGGTGTATTTTTAACTATTATTTTTTTGGTAAAATATACTTTAAAATAACTTTTAGATTTATGGAGATTTGGCAATTGGTTTGAGAAATAATAGGAAAAACACAAATAACTTTAATTAGGAGATGTGACTGATGGGATTAAATGGTGCTACTTAAAAACAAAATGGAAATTAACGTGTTACTACAAGTATTAGAGGTTAGCCTGTTTGGGTTGGCGGTCGAGGTGGCTTAAAAGCTATCTGACTTTAAAAAAAGCTCTGTAGGAGTGGTGGTTTAAAAACTATCTGATTTGTGTTTGGATTAATAGTAGTAGAAGTGGCGGGACTATGTCAAAAAGCTGATAGCGTTTTGGAAAAAGTTTCATGGTGGAGCTTTTCCTTAACGGGATTTTTTGAGTATTAGGAGCTTTTTCCTTAACGCTCAACCCAAACGGATAGCAACGTTACTTAACTTTTTTTCAAAATTGCTGCTCATAACGCTGCACTCCAAATAGGCACGAATATTGATTGATGATGATGACGACTAGAGAGGGGACATAGAGAAACAATATTTATTGGGGAGATTATAAAAAAATTGTAATTATTCCAAAGGAACAAATATCAAAATATAAATTCAAAAGGCTAAAATAAACAAAAGCCTCTGAATTTTAGGTTAGTTGGGCATCAACTCTTAAACTTTAAAAAATTAAATTAAGGAGCATAATATTTCATGTTTTGATTGTCACCCCTTATACCATTAAAGTTACTGTTAAAGTTAATGGGTAGTGTTATATCATAATTTTTATATTTTTTTATATACCCCGTCATTTAAAAAAGAATACTTGACTTTGACATATAATTTTAAGTATTTCTAAAATAGTAAAATAAAATATTTTAAAGGACTATAATTAGTTAATTACATCAAGTTCCTTATATCTATTATGTTCTCCAATCACAAGTGACATGTTATTTTTTATTTTTTTCATGTGGGTTTATAGTTTAATGATAGTATTTTAAAAAATATGTTAAATCATAATGTGTGATTGGAAAACTTAACCAAATGGATATAGGAAAATTGACCTAAGTATTTTCCTATTTAAAATACTTTAAAAAATATAAAATATTTATTTGACCATGTCTTTTTTAAATGAAAAGTCTTAAAAATATAAAATACTTAAAAAAGCATTTAAAATATTTATTCGACCATGTCTTTTTTAAATAAAAAGTTTGATACAGTTAAAGTCACATGTTAAATGTCAAATGTTATTTTTTAAATGACGTGCTAGATAATGAAAAATATAAAAGCTATGACGTGTAAAAACTGTCAACTTTCATTAGTACAGAATCGTTAATATATATAACGCCAAATATTTTACAGTTTTAGGGGAATTAGTAAAATAACAAGAGGACAGAGATTGTGTAAGGCAATACTTCATGGTTTTTTATATAACCCATGAAGTATTGCAAAAAATATCTGCTGGATAGTTAAATGATAATGGTACTGAAAAAATTATTCATGATTTTAAAAAAATAGTTTAGGATCTTGAAAAATATTTTAGGATATTGATTTATACTTTAAAAAAATACCTGAGGATACTGAAAAAATAATTCATGATCTTAAAAAAATTATTTTTAATAGCAGTCAGTACTTATATTATTTGTTTCAAGATCCTAAAATAATTTTTTTAAGATTATACTGAAGTATTCTTTTTAGTACCAGTCAGTATCCTAAAATATTTTTTCAAAATCATAAAATAATTTTTTCAAGATTATGAAGGATTTTTTCAGTAACTTGAATTATTATTTTACTACCTGGTAGTGCCAGATTTTTTTTTTTTTTTAAAAATAAAAGGACCAGTTTGGTGTGTAGCTACAAAACGGCGCCGTGTTTGCAGCAGCGGACAAATGTGTGCCAAGGACCGAAGCCAAATCCAAGGTGTTATCCAAAGACCGTGAAATATATCTCTAATTTTTTATTGATAAAAATATTATCAAATACTTCACGGTTTAGTTTAAAAAACTATCAAGTAAATATTATTTTTCGCCAAAATTATAACCCCAAATCCTTTTTGAACTTTTATTTTTCACTACCCCACCTAATCTTATCATCCATATATAATGTAGTTATTAACATAAAAATATAATGGGTTATCTAGGACTTTTTTTTTTTTTAACTATATCAACATTACGTGGACTTTTTTATTTTTAAAACTCACGTAAATTTCATCTAAAGAAAATACAAACTTCCTTTGAATTGTTTTGATCAATAAAATTTTTAAATAGGGAATTTTCTTCGATTTTTTCTATTTTTTAAATAAAATTAATGATTACAGATCATACAATATTATTATCAGAAAATCTTAGAAAAATACCTTCAAAATATTAAAATAAAAAATAAGTTCTGTTTCTTACAATAATTTTGGCATTGACTACATTTGATTAATGATTCACAAACTCATTCAATTTTGAAGATATTTTTCTTAAATTTTCTCAATTATTATTTTACGAGGGAATCCTGAATAATTATTACTACTGTATTAAATTGGTTTGCATAGTTGTATGGGCCATGACAGTCTGGACTGTGGAGTAACTCAGTAATGCAAAGCAGAATTATTATTATTAGTAGTAGTAGTATTCTAATTATTATGGGAAAAACACTTCTCAGGTAGGAGAAGTGTTTTCTCATGTCACACATACATGAAATGGTAGGACCCACATATATATATAATTAACATGAGAAAAATACTTCTCATGTTGTAGGATAAGTGTATTCTCATGTTACACACACATGAAATTGTGGGACCGTGGGTCCCACCATTTCATGTGTGTAGTAATCTTCTTCTTCTCATACAACATGAGAAGTTTAAACTCCAATTAACATTATATATATACGTGGGTCTCATCATTTGTGTGTGTAGAAATTTTCTTCTTCTCATGCAACATGAAGTTTAAACCCCTATTATTATATCCCTATTTTTGTTTTCCTTAATTATAGGATATTCCCACTTGCATCTCCATACCGAATCTACAGTCCAGATTCCTAACTACCCTCAGATTCCACAGCTCGAATTGGATTGTCTTTTTGACTTTCACGCAGCCATGAGCCACCTTCTTTCTTGCGGTTTTTTCTTCCCTTGCAGTTTGGGTCCCACTTTCCTTATTTTCATTCACACCCAGTTTTCTTCTACCTTCAATCCTTTCTATCTTTTCTTATACACACACTCAGTATCTGTACTGTAAGATTCTGAACCCTTTTTTTTTTCCTTTGATTTTTCTGGGAAATTGGATATTTTCTCGTTTTGATTGGGATTTGAGATCCATTTTTGGTTCATTATGTGATCAGCACGTGTTTTCAGTTTAATTTTATTGGTTTCTTTCGCTTCAAATCCTGGGTTCTGGCTTTGATGGTTCTTTCACGCTTTCCAAATTCTATGTAGACTTTTTCTGTAACAATAGCAGAGTATGAGTGGGTGGGTGTTTGAGTTCGTTTCTGAAGACATTGCTTCTGATTTATTCTATGTAGAGTTTTATGCTTGATGTTAATCTATCAAAATCTCAATTATGAATCATGATTTTGTCTCTGTTTCAGCAGATTCATTCCCATATTTGGATTTGCATTTTTCTGTTTCAGTTTTGCTTGTTGGTTGAATTTCCAACCCAATATATACTTGCGAATTTGCTATTGGGGGTTCCCAGTGGGCATAATTCTATTCTGAAAGACTTGTTACTCTCTTGTTGTTAATATAAGACCGTTTGATTAGATTAAGGAAATTCGTTAATATAATATGTAATAGGAAATTCGTTAATATAATATGTAATTTTTAAAATATCTTCTTTAATTCTCTTGCTCCCTCTCCTTTTGTGATTATTCTTGCTAACAAATATTGTATTTAGGATGAAGGCCAACTCTGCAAATTATTATCTTGCTATTATACTGAAATGAGGTTTATTCATGTTGCTTTCAGGATTTCTCTGGTTTTTTCCTCTGCTTGGTAACTTGAACATCAGTGAGGAAATTGGAAATTAACAATGTATTTAGTTGAGAGCAAGGGAGGTGCCATAGTGTGTATGCTCTTGGCCCTTCTCTTTCTGGGGACATGGCCTGCTGTTATGACTCTTTTAGAAAGAAGAGGTCGTCTTCCTCAGCATACATACCTTGATTACTCCATCACCAATCTCTTAGCTGCTGTCATCATTGCTTTCACATTCGGTCAGATAGGCCACAGCTCGCACGAAAACCGAATTTCTTAGAACAGCTTACTCAGGTATGTGCCCGTTCAATGTTGTACTTGTATGACAATAGGTTAATTGTGGAAGCAGTAATTCATAGAACTTGCAATATGAAATAGAGATAACTGAGATCACAGAACAGAATTGGTGAAAAAGGATGTTAGGGAATCCTCTAACTGGTTTTTGGGCATAGAACTTTCTCAATTTGTCATCACCTTAATAACTTCCCATCAAGGTAATGATAAAATAGAACTTTATAATACTAAATTGAACCATAATTGTTGTCATATTGAGGCTATTAAGATGAGTTTCTCATAAATTTCCACTGAGTTTTGGGTTAGGAAGCAACTTTCTCATCCCTGAACTTTATCTGAAGATCATCATCATTGATTACAACTGGTTTGTGAATCTGCTAAGGGGTTTGATGCAGGATAACTGGCCATCTGTTCTGTTTGCAATGGCGGGTGGTATTGTACTGAGCCTAGGAAATCTGTCCACACAATATGCCTGGGCTTTCGTCGGTTTATCAGTCGTAGAAGTGATCACATCAAGCATAACAGTTGTTATAGGTATCTCACTTTCACACGCTCTACAAGAAACGGAAAGAAGAAAGTAAAATGAAATGCACAAACAAAACTGTACTTTATAAGTTTTGGTCCTTTCAATGTGTATTTTGCCATAAAACTAAATTTTACCACCATGTGTGTATTCGGATTGTAACAGGAACAACCTTGAATTACTTTTTGGATGACAAAATCAATAAGGCTGAGATTCTTTTTCCTGGAGTTGCTTGCTTTCTGATTGCTGTTTGTCTAGGCTCTGCTGTTCATTCATCTAACACTGCTGATAATAAAGCCAAGCTCAATACTCTGCCAACTGATCAAAAAGATGGAGCTATGTATGTGTTGTTTTGCTTGAAATTATAATTGGGATGTGACTTATGCTTCCTACTGATTCATAATTACCTTTTCCAGTTTCTTTTCGTCCTTATCCCTTCACCCCTTGACAGATGAAACAAGAAAATATAAAGGAAAAAGGGGAAAGTTCTATACTTTTCTTAAGGCTTTTCTAGGGGAAATTATTTTTTGATATTATCATTCGGTATCCGGATCGAGATTTATAGTTGTCCCTCCCAATACAGGTTTCTCTGCTAGAACTTGAACTTGAGACTCAGAGGGATCTAACAGGGTCTTACACCTCTAAACCAACTCTGTGTTAGTTTTCTTGGGGAAATCATATAAAAAGTGATTTAGCTGATTTTGAGAATACTGGTTACAAGACTTGCAGCATTTATCTTTAATATGGGTTCAGGGGATAGGAGGCAATTGTCATTAGTTGTTGTTAGCCAAAGATATATTAATCATTGTAACATCAAATCCCAGCTGCTTTATTTTCTGAATTAGAGGATCATACACTAATGATCTGAGGTTACAATATCAAACATGCGACCTCCCACTTAGAGCTTTCATGTCACTAGGCTCTAAGACCATTTAACAAATTCCCTCTTGTGTTGTTTTTGTTTTTCCCTCTCTTATCTGATATTATTGGTAGTATTGTGCTGATGTTACCAAAACTTGGCCTTCTGCCAGGAATGCTTCTTCGACGTCGGTACCAGCAACAGGAGGTAAGAAGTATTTCTCAATTTTGTGGTTCCATTTATCTGAAACAATACTAAATATTACCTATTCTTGAAACATATACAGTCAGAACAAATAATATAGAGAGGGGAAGTGGTTCTGCAAGCAAAGCAAAACCAGGGACTGCAGTTTTCCTTATAGAGCTCGAGAAAAGGAGATCAATCAAGGCAGGTGGCTACGTTTTATTGAAAAAACAGTATTAGTTTGTCTGTTTTTTTCCTTCCCCTTTTATTGCTTGCATCTCAAGTCATTAGAATATATTAAGTTCCACATTGACAAACTGAAAGATGAATTAAAGGTATATAACCTTGAAGCAAGTCCTATCAAATTGGTTTGAGCTATTTTGATAGAAACTCGTTGTGCAGGTTTTGGGGAAGAGCACAGTGGTGGGACTAGGGATAACATTCTTTGCCGGAGTTTGCTTCTCTTTGTTCTCACCAGCTTTCAACTTGGCAACAAATGACCAGTGGCACACTTTGAAGAAAGGCGTTTCCCATTTGAGCGTTTACACAGCCTTCTTCTATTTTTCGGCTTCTTGTTTCGTGATCGCCATCATTCTGAACATCACCTTCCTTTACTTCCCTGTCTTGAACTTACCCAAGTCATCACTGAGGGCTTATCTGGGAGATTGGAATGGAAGAGGTTGGGCCTTGTTGGCTGGTCTTCTTTGTGGCTTTGGGAATGGTCTCCAGTTTATGGGAGGTCAAGCTGCAGGATATGCAGCAGCTGATGCTGTTCAGGTAATTATTGCTTTACCTTAGTTTTAACTTTATAAAGCAGCCGTTTTGCTTGTCTTACAAAAATCATGTACCCTCCTCATAATATGATGACTCTGTATGTTGTTGTTACAGGCACTTCCACTTGTGAGCACTTTCTGGGGCGTTGTTTTGTTCGGAGAGTATCGAAAATCGTCTCGGAGAACGTATATACTGCTAGTGAGCATGTTGTTCATGTTTGTTGCTGCTGTTGCAATACTCATGGCATCTTCAGGTCATCGCAAATGATTACTCAGCCAAACACAAAGCCTTGTAGAAATCACGCAACATGTGGAATACACACACACACATACACAAACGCCAAGCATAAGCTTTTGCAACGCTTCATAGTGTCAAGGGCCAAGCATTGTGCAAAGTTTTCTTTTTCTTTTTTCGTTTTCCTTGGCCAGCAATGGCAAGAACAAAGTTGAAATCTGTTTATTTAAACATAAGGGACTGTTAGGACGTATGTTGTAGTAATAGTAGTAGTAGTACTTGTAAGTTGTCATCACGATTGTTTTTATTATGGATGTTTTGTTCATTCTTTTGTGCTCTTAAATAATGTTGTTGCCATTACACAATTAGTGGCCTCGTTTGCAGACATAGGTGAGAAAGGAGTGAAGAAGAAACAGAGACATGGATGAATTGATGATGATCAAGTTAAGAAATGAAAACTTTTTGGC
>JAMWYP010000966.1:0-13998 GCA_025563575.1 Acacia pycnantha | reverse complement strand
TTGGGCTCGAGTGTTCATTAAATTATAGCCATAGAAACAAGTGAACTCTACTCAAAAAAAATAAACTCTGGAGTTTAAAAGAGATTCAATTTAATGCAAAACTTCATACATGGGAAAACTCGAGCTTGTCTATACGGAACTCGAGTTTACTTGTTTTCGTAAACTCTTTATTTATATCATGAGGGTTTGGGCTCGAGTCTATTTACTCGTGCTCGAGTTCGTTATGCTGAAAATATCCGAAGAGCTCTCGTTTGCGAAAAACTCGAGTTTGCTTAGTCGAGCTCGAGTTTGCGGTGACAAAGTGATATTGACTCTTTTGTCATTTAAAAAGCATTCGTACATGTTTACAATTGTTATTAATCATCAAAACATATAGAGAACTAACAATAGTCTGCTTATATATGATATGGATAGTTTCGTAAGCCATGGACGGGACTCTGTTCCGGGTCATGCACAGTGACTGAGGTAATAAACTTAGATAATCACTATTACAGCTTTACGGGTTATAGTCATAATAATACCGTTATGTTTTCCTAGCGCTGAGGACACGACCGTACATCGTGGCACTGGTGAATAGTGCAGGCAGATAACTTTGCTTGTAGGGTAGTTGTTATTAAATGATCATATATTGAATTGAAGATCATTGCTGTAATTCATTTTAGAAATATCATTGAACATATATTGTTATATAAGCATGAGGTTAATTACACGAGATCAATGGTATTGGATCTCGGCTCTTACTATAGCATCACATCAAGGTCGAGAGAGACCAAGGACGGAGGATAAGAGTAAGCGAGCGAGAAAAGCACACATGAAGATGAAGACCACATGGAGACCGATCAAGGACGTCTAGTAATTGAACAGATAATGTATAAATCTTTATGAACAGGCGGTTACGCCACTGTTATTGTTATGTGCTTACTCAATGTTTTTATTCCGATGCTCTACTCTTATTGAAAAAAAAATTGGCTCTGGAATTGGGATGTTACACGAGCGTGTAAACGTGAAAGTGTTAGTGAAAACCCGATGATGGGGGACTGAATGTAGGTCAAAAGTTTGGAACGTGTTGGTTTTGATTAGTTTTGATGATGTCTTATATAGATGTCATTATTAAGAGCAAAAAGATTGAATGATATATTTATCTTCTACTTTGATTAACTCTTATATTTAATGTAGATGTGAAGTTTATTTTAGTAGAAGATCATCAAAGAAGTATCAAATTAGAGGAAGAAGAAGAAAGAAATTGAATCAAAGAAGATGTGAAGTTCAAATGATAAAGAATGATCAAGATGGAAGTTGGAAGATGGAAGAACTTGCTGAATGGAATCAAAATATATTTATTCAAGTTCCTAGATTGATGCTAGAAATGTTCAAGATCATATGGAAGTTGGAATGGATCAATTAAGAGTTAAAATCAACAAAAGTTCGGTTTGTCGACATAACTCGAGTCATGAAGCTGTAACTCGAGTTATCCCCTTCGCTGCAGTGTTTTTGGTGGTCTGGGATGATTTGACTCGAGTCAAGCATCATTAACTCGAGTCAAGAAATGTTCTTCTCTGGACAGGTTTGACTCGAGTCATACACACATAACTCGAGTCAAGGTGTATATCAGCAACTCTGCTGAGCTCAGTTTCGCGTATTCAGCTGGCGACCTACGGTAATTCGACAATATCTTTCAAACCAGAAGTCCGATTGAGGTGAAACCAATTTTGTTGGAAACTAGACTTCCAAACGGTTCTATTCGCATAAGATTCAAGTCCAAAGGAGTTAAGATGAGAGAGCCATGAATTGTTGAAATTGACAGTATAATTTCCGCCACTCAGCAGACCAAGCTTCAATGTTTTGAGTGTATCTCACAAACTACAAATCCAATTGAGCTGAAATTGGTGGCATATGAAAATAGACTCAAAGGGCTTTCCATCAAGACTTGAACCATAAAAAACAAAGTTCAGACCAGGGAGATATGGCCCTCGAAAATTGGCTGTCAGTTCAAGATATGCAAGAACGCTGGAAACAGATATTATCTAAATTTCAGATTTCGATTCGGCATTCAATATTATTAATGATGATCTTTAATGACCTGTTTCTAACCGTTTTACTCATAGTTTTCAAATATTCAAGTTATAATACAGGATCATCATGGGTCACTCAAGATTCTAATCTCCATTTGAAAACGAAGCAAATCGGGTAACTCGCTGAAAAGTGGAAAATGATCTTCCAACGGTCAGTAAGCATGAGTCACAACTTGTTAGAGCTATATTCGGCAAAACCGCATCATGGGCAAGGACTAAGGACATCTCCAATGCTCCAACGTTCCAACGGGAGGATTTCCAATCAATAGCAATTATACAACAAATGAACAAATAAGGAATGGGCATCGTTTGAATTCAAATTCTAATGCTTCCTCAACGAGTCATCTCATGCCAAACAATATAAATACATGAAGACTTGACCAACTAAGATATAGATGGAAGAAGCTGAAACGAGAAGCACTTGAGTGTTTATTCATTCTTTCGCTTTTCTTTACGTACGAGTATCTTTGATACTTAGAGCTTCGTGTTTATCATTTATCTACTCGGTGAGGAGTTTAAACACTATTTGATTATCTAAACATCTGTAAATCTTAATGTTGTGGAACCTTAAGTAAGGGAGTACAATTACAACTTGTAAGGGGAGTGAGTCCGAGTGAAGGATCATCTTGCGAGTGTGTAATTGTGATTGTAAGTCCCGGTGTTTCGGGCAAGTGTAAAGTCACGGAGTGTTTAGGTGAGTGAAATCCGAGTGTTTCGGGTAAGATAGTGAAATCCTGGAGTGTTTCTGGGGATTGGACGTAGGTCAAGATTTGGACCGAACCAGTATAAATTCTCTGTGTCAATCTCCTCTTCTCTATCTCTACCTTGCCTTGATTTATATACATTGTGTGGGTGACTAAGCAATTAGCGAAAGAATTTTGTAATCACCTATTCACCCCCTCTAGGTGATATTTCACCCTTGAACGAACCAGTATAAATCTTACGTGTCCATTATTCCTCTATCCTTTGCTCTGTCATTTTAGTTCTTGGCTTTAATTGAAAAAGTTTTGAAATCACCCAATAATTCACCCCTCTTAAGTGATATTTTGTCTTCGGGCCATACATTAATAATCGAAGGAGTATAACAATATGCAAAAATGACTAATCAACACACACACAAATATAAAACAAAGAAATTATCAAAATAGGAACTCATCTTCTTGTAACAATCTCTCATCTTCCAGCTTGCTCTTGCTTTCACTCTGTCCTATCTTCCTTTGGGTGGTGTGTGTCCACAACGAGAGTAATTTTCCATTTTTTCTTTTTAACTTATTATATTTAAATATTTTATGTTAAGAAAATTATTCTTTATGATTTTTAAATAAAACATATAGAAAAATATCCTTTCATCAAATTATTTTATTTTTAAAAAGAAAAATATGAAAATACATTTTTTGTGAAATGATTTGATTTTAAAATGCTCTAATGGTGTTAATTTAAGGGAGAATCCTATGTAAATCTAGTTGAAATATTAAAATCCAAATTTAGACCAATACTTCTAATAAATTCTTAATTATGAATGTTATTAAAAGACCGTATTACCCCTCAAAACCATATCTTTTTCCCCCCAAATCATCTTTGCAGGCTGATTCTGTTTTTGCTCTCCCTTCTCCCAACATTCAATATCTCTCTGAAATTCAGTGATTAGCAAAGATCAAACTTAGCTATGCACTGCACAAAACCCAACTTAAAGTATATACAGTGATTCGACGGCTACACTTGATAAAGACTTGTTGGTATATTATAAGAAAAATAAAACATAAAATCAAAAAATTAAAAACAAAAAAAATGGAAAATCTCAATTAAATCAATTTTCACTTTTTATCATATAGGGGCATTTTGGTCTTTTTGTAACATTAAAAAAATCCTTACTTAGGTCTTTTGGCCTAATTAAGAATTTATTAAAAGTGTAGTATGAATTTGGATTTGATATTTTAACTGAATTTATATAGAATTCTCCCTTAATATTAATAGGGTTGTTGCCTTCAATTTATTTTGGGTTAAGGTGCAATTTGGCTAATAAACTATTGGCTCAGGAGCGTCCAACACAATTAACTATTAAGTGAACCAAAAATACCAACAAACTTTTAAAAATGTGCAGTCGGCTAAATTAAATTTTTTTTTTTGCTCAATTGTCATTATTCAAAACTACTTGTATATCGTGGACAAAAATTACTCATTCTTCAATTTTGTCAAAATTATAATTTGCTAAAATAAACAAAAGATTTAATTAAAAATATAATTATATGATTTAAATAAAACTCAAGGTGTTTTATAGTTTATTATATATGTTAAACAAAAAAATATATGATTTATTTTTATTTTAGAAGAAATTTATGTGAGTTAAGAAATTCATTTAATGTTAATAAAATTTTAAAAATCTATTATATCTTGAAAGAAATGAAATGATTTTAATTTTTATAAAAAGAGCTTAATGGATATCAACATTGATACTTAATAATATAAATCCCGCAACTTGATGAAATATTTGTTAATTAAATGATCTATTGATTATATGAATATGGGACTTGTTGAAAAAACAAAGATAATTTAAGAGGCTTGATGAAGGACAATTTAATAATAGGTTAAGGAACAATTTGGCCTACAAAAATTTTATTAACATTAAATGAATTTTTAACTCACATAAATTTCTTCTAAAATAAAAATAAATCATATAATTTTTTTTTGACATATATAATAAACAATAAAACACCTTGAGTTTTATTTAAATCATATAATTATATTTTTAATTAAAAATTTTGTTTATTTTAGAAAATTATAATTTTGACAAAATTGAAGAATAAGTAATTTTTGTCCATATATAGATATTTATACAAGTAGTTTTGAATAATGACAATTGAGAAAAAAAAAATTATTTAATTTAGTAAAATTTAGAATTTTGTGCTGGGCGCTCCTGAGTAAAAAAATTTTGTGTTGGGCGCTCCTAAGGTAAAAGTCCGTTGGTCAATTTGCACCTTAGATAATGGACGTTAACTTTTTGTCTAACGGCGTTGTGCTGGACGCTCCTGAGTAAAACTTTTTTTGTGCTGACTGCACCTTTTTAAAAGTTTGTTGGTATTTTTTGTCCACTTAATAGTTAATTGTGTTGGACACTCCTGAGCCAATAGTTTATTGGTCAAATCGCACTTTAACCCATTTATTTTAATAGAGACAATAACATAATACATCCTTATATAAGATAAGAGTGGTATTGTCATTATATATTATTTATTTTCCTTCCTCTGTATTTTCTTTTGTCAGTCCAAACACAATGAAGGGTAATATTATGGGAAAATTATAATAAAGGACCTAAGAAAAATCATATTTATTAAGAAGGACCATAAAAATGGTAATTATTTTGAAGGACCAGAAATTAAAATATTAAAATAGAAAGACTAAATCACCCTTAGCCATATTTCTTATCTTCTCTCTTACTATAATGATTTTATTTTTTTCTTTTTTGAGAATTTGGAGTGATCGATGGTTAATAACAAAGAGATACTAATTCAAATAACCACATTCTTTTTCGATCGCATAAACAAGAAAGCATTAAACTATAGCTCATTATATGATCATAAAGTCAGTTATAAATGACGGAGCAGCGGAGAACAGTTAAAGACCCTTTGTGAGACCCTATGCTTCCTTGGCCAAATGATCAAAGCCCTTCCATGAAAATTCTGAGTCCCCACTCTTCAGAAACCTCTCATACACTATCACCCCTCTCTCCTCTGCGCATCGAACTTCCTTCGGGTCGTGGTTTTCACCATTGGCAATCACTATTAACAGGGGGACACTTGAAGCGAATGTTCACTGGGTCCAACACTGATCCTGCCATTGGCACTCCGAAATGAGCTTCATATGCAGCTGGCACGTTAAATATTTCTGCTACAAAACCAATAGGAAACTGAGCACATACAAATTTTCAAATTGAAGAATTTAATAGTGTTTCCACCTCATCATTGGAAAACAAAGCACTGAAATTTCAGCACTTGAGTGTAATTATACCAAATATTACACAAAGTTAGGAGCCTCTAGTAGTGAAAATCAAAGCTGTAGGATGTTTTTGTCTCTTTTAGAATCAACTCTTGGAAACATTAATTTTGTAGATCAGAGGCAATTTAGTCATTCTATTTTAATATTTTAATTTCTGATCCTTCAAAATAATTACCATTTTTATGGTCATTCTTAATAAATATTATTTTTCTTAGGTCCTTTATTATAATTTTCCCTAATATTATCTCTCCAATTGTCTCTTCTCCCTATTTTCTTTCCTCCCAACCTTTCTCTCCATTCAAGCATGGCATCAAGCTCGTGTGCTCAAATTTAGATTAATCATTGGAATTGTTGTGCATATAAGATAATTATATAAATATAATTTGAGCTAGATGATTAACATAACATTTTGTCAGTAAATTTTTGTTTAATTTACTCCAAAACTAGAAAATCATTTTAAGTTAGTATATATATATTATGATTATTTTTTGTCATTTTTAATCAACGAAAGGAACTCATATGCCCATCACTCATAAAAGGCCAAATTTGCAACATCTTGGTTAAGCTAAAAATAAAGGAAGTGCTTAATGTTAGTTGAGTCAAGCAACTTTGACAAATATATTATGATTATTTGTAGTATATATATAGAACATGGGTTTAATGTTTCTACTTTTTCTACAGAAACATTTTTTCTGTCACGCTCACATAAAAGTGAGTAGATCCCAGTATAAAGAGAAGAGAGAGAAAATATTAGTGTGACTCACTCGCTTTTATGTGAGTGTGGCAGAAAAAATATTTCTACAACAAAAGCAGAAACATTAAACCCATAAAACATAGACTATGACAGGCACCATTGATAAGAAACACTCCTATGATCCTATATATACGATACAATTTTGGGGCTAGACATAATCCTATTTATAAGATACATGGATTTAAAGATATCTAAAATTTTAATTAAAAAAATATTTTCCATTTTGCCTCATTTATTACACGGCATTAATTCATCGGATTCAATCTCACATTTTTTTTAACCCATTCTTTTTCTCACGTCCAATTCATAAATGTAACATCCCGTTTTCTAAAGCGAATTTTTTTTTTTTCAATCAGAGTAGAGCAATAGAGCGAAAGAGTAACTGGTTCTTAGCCAAAACATCAACCATTGTGTAATATTGTATTGATTACACTAATCCTAGATGTTCGAAAAGTAAATAACAGAATGAAACAGAAAGCGGAAAAGATAGGTGAGTCTCTGGCTGCACGTCTACTGCTGCTTGCCTCGATCTTCGATCCGTATTCCTCCGGATCCTGAAGCTACAGCTGAGATTCAATTCACCGCATTGAATCTCAGGTAACGGTTAACCTCATACCCAAACAACACAGTATACAGCCAACAGATATTCTAGAGCTAATACAACAGTATATCACTACATAAGCATACAGCAGATGCATGATCATTATGCCGACAAACATAAGCAATAAGCAGTATGAAAGCCCCACAATGTAAAACAACAATAACAACAGCCTGCACTATTCACCTTTGACATATATGCATTTAAGCAGCACAAGATTAGTGTTACAGTACGCGTCCGTACCTTCGCTGACGGCGTTCGGTACTTCTGACGGAAAAACGTACTTTTAACGGAAAAACGTGAAACAGCGGCACGTCGGCAGCGTAACGTCAGCAGTTCAGAGTTTCTGAAGTCCTATAAGAATAATATCACTTTCATTAGTGATTGGGCATTATAAGTGGCATTTTAGGTAAAAATTACCATTTTGCCCCTATACCCCTATTTGGCCGAATTTCGCCATCTCTCTCTAGAATTCAGTTTCTTGCTTGAAGAAGGAGTGAAAAATGCAAAGGGAGGGGGTATTTATAGAAAAGGAGGAAGGGTTTCGTAGTCGGATCAACTTTACGAGAATCGATACGGGCCAGTTGGAATCAAAACTTTGCAAACAAGTTAACCCCTTCCTTTTCACACTTGGCCGAACTCCATGGCACAAAAACCAAGGGGATTGGCCAATGGGAGGTGGCCACGTGTCACCTTCCGAAGCTTTTACTGTGATTTCCGTCGGTACCGTTCGCGTAATTTCGGAGAAATCTCAAAATTCTGGTTAACCAACTTTGAAGACAAGTTCTCACTTACTAGAAATGTCCAAGTTAACCTAAATTTTGGTTCCATATAGGGCATTCCGTGTTCAGCCGAAGTTTTACGGAAAAACGTGACGGTTTCGAAACGCAATTCTGGAAGCAACCTGACATTGGAAATCTCATTCCTAGATCTCCAGATAGGATCTGTTTCCTAATTATTAAATTACTATTCACCCTTTTTCACTTTAATTAATTATATTATATAATAATACAAATATCTACAAAAATTCAATTTGATCTTATCTTCAATTTTTTTTCTTTTCTTCTTGGAAATTTCGGCTGGCCCTTTAATTATTATAATAAATATTTATTTTTAATTAATTAATTATTTAATGATTTATTTATTTACTTTTTTCCAAAAATTTCACAAAAATCCCTAATTGGTCCATTCTTGTATTTAGGCTTAAAAATACCTAAACTCAACTATTTTTCTCCAAAATTTCCAATTAATTAGTAAACATGTTTTTACTAATTTTAAAACAAAAACCACTAATTTTAGGGTTTTACATAATTACTTGTGAATTTCCTTTGCTTATGCTTAAGTAATTAGCCCAATATTACCTAATTACTTAATTATCACAAGTTAATAATTTTCTTACTTAGAACATCTCATTACCTTCAAACTCTTGCATTAACATTAGAATTTCCATGTCTCTTGCATTATTCTATAATTTACAAGGGTATTTTGGTCCTTTTATTACTTTTTGGACATTCTTATACAATTTCCTCCAAGTACATAATTTATCAAATTATCACAATTAGAGATACTATATTCTCCTAATCCACTTGGTCATTTTACTGCCTTTTAGGATTTTTCATAATTTTCCTAAGTCTTTTACCCTTTCAGGGGTATTTTGGTCATTTGGCACTTAGGCCCTTAAATTCCACGATTGCCTACAGAATTTCAACTTAGAATAATAGGCTAAATTCACACAAGTCAGGAGACATTAATTTCACTTATCAGAAATATCCAATTTATTCATAATATTCCAGATAATAAAATCTGGGTATTACATTTCTCCCCCCCTTAAACAAAATTTCGCCCTCGAAATTTAATCTATCCTAACTAAACTTCGGGCCATGAACTCTGGGTACTTCTCTTCCATGTCTTTCTCGGTTTCCCAGGTCGCTTCTTCGGGTGACAAACCCTTCCAGACCACCTTCACAATCAAAATAGTCTTGTTTCGAAGCCGTTTCTCTTTGTGATCGATGATCTGCTCTGGCTCGACTATGAAGGTATTATCATGCCGTACTTCAACATCCTCGTACTCGATGACATGATCACTGTCTGGTTGGTACTTCTTCAATTGCGACACGTGGAAAACGTCGTGGAGATTACTCAGGTTCGGGGGTAAAGCTATCTGATAAGCTACTTCTCCGCGCTTAGCCAAAATTTCAAAGGGTCCTACGTACCGTGGACTCAGTTTCTTCCTCTTAAGCGTTCTGCCGACACCAGTTACTGGAGATAACTTTAGAAATACATGGTCGCCGACATAAAACGTCAGAGGTCTCCTCCTTTTGTCAGCATAGCTCTTCTGTCTACTATGTGCTGCTAGGAGTCTCTTCTTGATCAATGCGATCTGCTCAGAGGTCTGCTCAAGCATATCCGGCCCAAGTAACTGCTTTTCAGACGAATCTGTCCAGCATAATGGTGATTGACACTTCCGCCCGTACAACGCCTCAAACGGGGCCATTTGTATACTTACATGATAACTGTTGTTATATGCGAACTCGGCTAGCGAAAGATGTTGATCCCAACTTCCTTTGAAATCAAGGGCACATGCTCGCAGCATATCCTCCAGCGTCTGAATCGTCCTCTCAGATTGACTGTCAGTTTGAGGGTGATAAGCGGAACGAACCTCGGCTTAGTCCCCATACCTTCATGTAACGATTGCCGAAGCGGGATTTGAACCGCGTATCCGATCGAGAGACAATGCTTGTAGGGACACCATGTAACCTCACTATCTCTTTGATATAAATCTCCGCCAATCGTTCGGAGAATAGTGGATGCTGATGGGAATAAAGTGTGCTGACTTGGTTAATCTGTCAACAACTACCGAAATTGTATCATGATTTCTGATTTTGGGCAGACCTACCACAAAATCCATGGTTATGTTCTCCCATTTCCATTCTGGCAGCTCTAGTCCTTGAAGAAGACCAGGGGGTCGACGGTGTTCAATCTTTACTTTCTGACAGGTCAAGCATTTGGCCACGTATTCTGCTACGTCTTTCTTCATTCCGGGCCACCAAAGTTCGGATTTCATACTCTGGTACATCTTGACCATGCCTGGATGCAGAGTGTATTTACTCTTGTGAGCCTCATCCATTATCTTCCGCCTTAATTCATCAACTGGCGGTACATAGATTCACTTTTTGTACCTGACCAAACCACTAAGTGACAGGTCATGGTCCTGGGTCTCACCTCGAGAGATCTTCTCACGAATCTCGATAGCCCAATCATCTTGCTTCTGAGCTTCGTCAACTTCGTCTCTCAGATCATACTCCCCTTGACTCGCAAGAAGAGTAGCAAGATAGGCATCAGCAGGTGCGTGCACACCCATGCAGATTTGATTGGATAGATTCGGATCTCGAAATCTTCCGGTTTGCTCTTGTATCATCATGTATGATACACTTAGCGTCTTTCTACTAAGAGCATCGGCAACGACGTTTGCTTTAGGATGATACTTGATCTCCGGGTGTAGTCTTTAATCGGCTCCATCCAGACGTTGTCTCATGTTGAGTTCTCGTTGATCGAACAAGTATTTCAAACTTTTGTAGTCACAATACACTTCTACGGTTACACCGTATGGTGTGCCTCCATATCTTCAAAGCGAACATGATAGCCGCGGCTCTAGATCGTGTGTAGGATAATTTAACTCGTGAGGCTTCGGTGACGAGAGGCATAAGCCACCACTCGCCTTTCTTGCATTAGGACACATCCCAATCCACCTTGCCGGCATCCCTGTAGACAACATAGGTCTCATCGGGATCGGGGATAATCAATGCCGGTCTTGTAGTCAACCTCTCCCTCGTATTCAAAGCTCTCCTCACAATCATCTCCCCATACATAGGGTTGATTCTTCCTCGTAAGCTTTGTCAATGGTAGGGCAAGGCGAGAAATCCCGTATGAATCTGCGGTAGTATCCCGGACCAAGAAAACTACGAATCTCCGTCACGCTCTCGGCGTTTCAGGTCAAGCGCTTCCACCTTGCTGGATCAAGCGCAACTCCGCCGCTAGATATAACATGGCCCCAGAAATTTAACTTAGGCGGCCAAAATTTGCATTTGCTCAGCTTAGCGTAGAGTCGCTTCTCCCTGAGTATGCTTAACACCTTTCGCAGATGTTCTTCATGCTCTTCCTTGCTCTTAGAATAGATCAAAATATCATCAATGAACACCACCACAAATTGGTCTAGGTGTTGTCGGAAGATACGGTTCATGTAATCCATGAATACCGCAGGTGCATTTGTCAATCCGAAAGGCATCACAAGGAATTCATAATGCCCATATCTGGTTCTGAAAGCTGTCTTGGGAACATCACCATCTTTAACTCGCAACTGATGGTATCCCGAACGCAAGTCAATTTTTGAAAAGACAGTGGAACCAGATAATTGATCCAAAAGATCATCAATCCGGGGAAGTGGGTACTTGTTTTTTACAGTTACTTTGTTGAGTTCGCGGTAATCGATGCAGAGTCGGAAGCTTCCATCTTTCTTCTTTACAAAAAGTACTGGGGCTCCCCACGGGGATACGCTAGGTCGAATGAACCCCTTCTTCAAAAGCTCTTCCAGCTG
Organism: Acacia pycnantha; assembly: GCA_025563575.1. Taxonomy (NCBI): domain Eukaryota; kingdom Viridiplantae; phylum Streptophyta; class Magnoliopsida; order Fabales; family Fabaceae; genus Acacia; species Acacia pycnantha. Next base: position 1,987 of record JAMWYP010000966.1, on the reverse strand, counting down.
CTTCTTCAACTCCTGCATCTCGTTAGGAGCCATACGATACGGCGCCTTTGATATTGATCCGGTACCAGGCATCAGATCAATGTTGAACTCCACTTCTCGGATAGGAGGTAACTCAGTGAGATCCTCCGGGAATACATCAGGAAAATCGTTCACCACAGGGATATCACCGGAGTGAAAGGTCGGCTACGCTTTGACGGAAAAGAATACCATGTAGGCATGGCATCCCTGCTTTACGCACCGATCAGCTTCTGTAGCGGAGAGAAAGTTCAGGCTCACTTCAACCTTATCTCCGGCAAATGATATTTCCTTCTTGCCACAGTCGATCATCGCACCGTTGGCCGTTAACCAGTTTAGACCGAATATGACGTCGATGCCGTGAAGAGGTAGACGGATAAGATCCACTTTAGAAACTCGTCCATCCACGTTAGCAGTACAATTCATACATGCATCAGAAGCTAAAGATTTTACACCCAACGGTGTAGATACTACAAGATCAAATGGTAATCTACAGGCATGCAATCCTAAACGACTTGCACAATCATATGAAATAAACGAATGACTAGCACCCCTCGAGGCAATCCCGGCTAATGTCCGGCTTCGGCTTTGAAGCGAGACTTGTTTCCATCACGGTTGGCTCTGGATGGTACTTCTTGCATTTTGGACACGTGCGGGATCCTGGCATGCCGAGACTATCGGTTGGTAGGGTTTCTTGTTCCCGCCTCGGTTGTCGCTCAAGGCGCTTTCCTCTTCCGTGAGGAACCTCCGCGGTTTGATCCTCCGCGACCAGCATGTTGCCTTCTGGCCTCGGGATTTGAGCGGTTCCTTCAAGTTGCGCTCGTCGATCAGGATCCTACGGCTTGGGCCATCCTGGAGAATTGGTGAGATACCAGCCTCGCTCTTATGTCGTACGTCAGTCCGTTCACCAATCGGTTCGCCTTCCAGCTCTCGTTCACATTGCTCTTCAGATACGAAGAGTAGCGGGACAGGTTGGTGAACCGTGCGATGTAATCGTCGAATGATTCTTCATTTCCTTGCTGGATCTGCAGAAACTCCTCCTCCTTAATCACTTGTATCGAGGGAGGAAAGTATTGTTCGTTGAATTGCTCCAAGAACATCTCCCACGTAACAGGGCTTGACAGGGTTGTGGAAACGCTCTTCCACCATCTGTGGGCATCGCCCTCTAACTTGTAGATAGCCAGCAGTGCCTTCGATTTCCCGAGCACTCGATAACTTCAAAAATATTTTCCAGACTGAGCAGCCAATCCTCAGCTAATTCACTCTTTCCCCGGAAACCGAGTGGCTTCAATTTGCAGAACTGATTGACCCAGCTCTCGGTGGTTCTCTCTCTTTGTTCGTGCCTGGGTGGTGATTGGGATCTCTCAGATCCCTCAGGCTCTTCTTCATTTTCATTGTCATCATACTCTTCTTCGTCATCGTTGTTGTCATCTTGTTCATTTTCTCGTTCATCCTCGTGTTGTCGTGCGTCTAACTGTCTTTGTGCCTCCCCGGTCTGTTGGTTTTGTCTTGCCAAGAGGGCATCAATCGAGCCCTTTGTTCGTCTGCCTCTTCCTACCTCGGCCTCGGCCTCTGCCTCGGCTTCTTCCTCTTGGTGCACCAGCACCTCTTATGATTGCCATGTTTTAATTCCTTTCCTTTATTTATGACAGCATATATGTAAATATTAGAGATGACACAATAATTTGCACACCAAACATATATTCACATATATTCATTCCATAAGATTTGTACATATCAGTCAGTCTAACCCAAATACAAACCATACTTTACAATCTCTCTTATTCTAACATATTTCACAACCCCTCAGGTTGTCAAGAGATGTTTCTTACACACTAAGTTATCTAACTACCATGTTCCACAGCTTCCTTCAACTGACGCTTCCTTCTATATGTATAGTCGAACCATGCTCTATATGTAGCGTAGGTAGATACTAGCGTTTATCTCCGGTCCTTCATCCAACAGCTCGTTG
>JAMWYP010000965.1:0-14043 GCA_025563575.1 Acacia pycnantha | reverse complement strand
GTATGTATAGGTTTATATTAGTAAGATAAAAAATTCCTATACAGTGGAACATTTAGGCTGTTTACCTGGAAACATATATATATATATATACACTTGCCAAAATATTTAGGCTTTAACATTCTATTATTTCCTAAACTTATGAAGCCACCTGATATATCTATAAGCATAAGCAGTAAGTTTAAAATCAATAGAACCATGATACATATCAGTCAGGCTTTCTTCTCTCTCATTCCAAGAGCAGCAAACATATATATATGTATGCGACAGTAGCTAACCTCGGTCGTAGGACTTGAACGTTGATCCTCGCTGGTCAAAATATCTATGTTTTGCTGGTATGAAACAGAGCACCCAAAAGCTTGAACTCTCTCCCTCTCGGTTTTCCTCTTTTCCCCTTCTCGGACTCACTCTTTCACTCTCTCGACTCAGCTTTGTGAATGGATGGAGGAAACTGAAGTAACGTGGATTATATAGGGGTGGAGGGTCCAGTCTGATACAAAACACGTTGGTCCGATGGAAAGGATGCCCAATGGTTTAAAGCGTTAGGGTCGACATGAATAGGGTTGATACTGACGCAAGAAGGAGTATGGTTGTCTGACTCTGCTGCTTCGGGTTTGACCGAGATGGTTTGGGATACGTTATTAACGTGTTTTAGTGTTTCCGGAGCTTTTGCTGACCTGCTGCTCAACGTAAGTGACGAAATGAAATCAGAGAAGGTATATTGGCATATTGCTGTCCATTTACTTATCACGTGTCCAGCTGAAACTAACTAATGTATTGGACCTATAAGTAATGGGTATTATGTGGGCATTTCAGCTTGGGCTTAATTGGAGTGGTTCAAATGGGTATTGGAGGGGGTGTATACGCTGGGCCTGGAAATGCTTTAGCTAAGAGAGTTAATGAGTTGTAGGAATGGAGAGAATGAGTAAAGTTACTAACATTAACCCAATTAATCCACTTGATTCTCCTCAAGACTCTTATTGTAATTAAGTCCTTTACTTGTGTAATTGCAATTAAGGAAAATAAATTAAAACTTTAATCCTTAATTTCTTTTAAGGTATTTCTTTCTCAATTTAATTTCTTTTGGCCTTAAAATATTATCTTTAAAATTTTTATTACAAAAGTATTCCCTAATTGTTTGTCCTTAAATTCCATAGATTAACTTCATCATAATTGCGGAAAAATCTTTCCATAAGTAATTCCTGCATATTATTTCCAATTTCTAAATCCCAAAATTTGGGATGTTACAAAATTACGCTCAGCTATATTTGTCAATGAAATATTAATTAACATATATAACACAATATATGTGTATTTGAGTATTTTTGTGTGTGTGATGTATGTATAAATATAGATCTAATACACATACAAACAAACAAGTCATAATTATCTAAACACACAAATATATTTCTACACAAGAGAAACATGTTTATATATGTGTGTAATGTACACAAACATAGTATATATATAACAAAAGCACAAACAAAAGATATACATATATATGTAGATACATTATATATAAATAATTAATAATAATAAGTATAAATAATTAAATTAATAGGAAAAAATTGAAAAAATTAAAAAACATATATAATTAATGATAAGCCATTTAAATAAAATGTAATTTATAAATTAGTGAAAGGAAGGAGTACTAAAGAAAGAAATAATAAGGAAGTATCTACAAGTTAAGGATTATAAAACAAGAAGCCCAAGCATTAGACTTCTGACTTCTGTGGTGGGATTGGGAAGAGATGTTGAGATGGGCCAATTAAATCAAGATTTTGAAAGTCATAGATATATGCACTTAACACTTTTATTTATAAGCAGACAATTTTATTTAAAGTAGGTAAATCTTATTAGCACATGCACATAAAAAGGCCTCCCATCCTAAGTTAAACATCACACCATGGAAAGATAACATATAAAGACAATGAAAATTAATCTTTCAGGTCTCTATAAGTCAAATTTTGACTCGATTATAACTGAATTCCTGTATTTTAACTTAGTACAATTCAACTCTTATGGTTTTAACTCCCCATTATAACTCGAAACTCTTAACTTTGATCTACCTTGAATGGCTATAGTCCTCATATTTTATCCATTTTGTAATTTAGTCCTTATATTTTAGAATAAAGTTGAGTGATTGAATTATAAAATACTTAAAACTATAGGGATTGAACCGGATAATTAGTCAAAGGCGAGGGCTCTCGATCTTATGATCAAGTCAAAACTATAGGGACTTAAGTTAACCGAGTCCAAGTGTAAAGAATGAGTTACAAATTTTTTTTTCTTTGATAAAAAAATTTTAGAAGAGGTTGGATTCACCCACCGATGCAAGATAAATAAGGTAATCTCCCTTCTCCTAAAGCTGACTAATCAATGTTGGACGTAGCGAGCCGTTTATTACACTCAGGAGTGCTGCTAACCTAGGCCTTTTAGGAGTTAGGATGATCTCTCGCCGCTGACCAACTCCTGGGGGTTAAACACTCTCCCATGGTAAAGAGTCGAAATCCTTTTACTGGTAGCTTGATCTTAAAGACGAGAGGAGAAATGAGTTACAAGTGATTTAACACTGTTGGGGACCAAATGATTGATTTCCCCAGTAAAATATCTAAGGCCGATAGCTAATTGGATCTGACGTAAGAGCCACGCGAACATCACCTTTTTGTGAGATGAGCTAAAGCCCACATCTCGAATCAAGATCTCCATGGCTTCCTCCGATAAGATATATTGTAAACCCCCAAAAAGAAAAAAAAAACCAAAAAAACCCAAGATAAAAACAACCTAACTTTTTTTTTTTTTTTTAAGGCACATGCATCATTTTGCTGGGAAGCAGTCAGATACTAAATTTTTTTGCTCAGAAGTCAGATACTAAATGAAGACATATCTTTGAATAGAAATTTAAATGTTAGTTTACAATATTATGAAAGACTAGTCATTTATGCTAGATATGACTCTCCGTTAGTTTCACTGAACTATCTATGTATGTAGACACATTGGATAAAAAGTCTACCAGCTTGAGTGAGATGAGCCAAAGCCCACAGTTTTATTTGAAGTAGGTGAATATTGGAGGCAATCATATCTGGAGGCACTGTCTAGAACTACATGTAGACACCTCTTTAGGGGAGACTCAAATAAGTTTGCTATCTTGTGAGAAACTAACCACTTTCACTAAATTCAACTTGTTGTGTTGGTTACACTTAACTATCTATACCACTCCATCTGCCCCATTTATAAGTTCATTTTGACCAAATTTTACATATGAAGGAGATAATAGTTAACTCAACGATTATGGGGTAAATTTTCAACGTCAGCTCTAATTTATGATTGAGTATTTTAGTCAACTGTTGCCTTCTCTCTCTATCTTCACGAGTACAATTAATATAAGTAAAATTGTTACAATCTCATTTATTACATGAAACTGAACTTATAAATAAGATTAAATTTTTGGTCAACATGGACTTATAAATAAGATCATGAAAGGTAAATATGTATATAGACACAATCTGATAATGTTTACGTTGGATAAAAAGCCCTCTTATTTGATAAAAAAAACTAGGTGTCATTGTCTTTTGGGAAAATATTGGTGAGGTCTCTAGCGAAGAGAAAAATATCAAAAAAGTTCCAACCTCAAATCCCTTTTGAATATTAATTATGAAAATTTATTTTGCAAAAAAGATTTCGTTGTTAAAATGACTTTTCTTATTGTTAAAATTCTCTCTATAAAAATATTGTCATTAAAATGAAGCTTTTCCCGGTTAGTCAAAATAACTTTTCTCCTCAAGTAAGAAATTTTCCAGTGTTTCTAAAATTGTATAGTCAGTGAGGAAAAATTCGGAAAATTTTTACAAAGTAGGAAAAGCTATTTTGCTAACAATTTTCACAGGAAATTTTAGACAAATGTAAAAAAGCCAATTTAAACAAATCTTGTAAAAACCATTTTGTCACTAGGACTTTTTTGATATTACTAATTGTCTATATATATATATATAAATAGTATATTATATTTGAAGTTGAGACTTTTTGATAAAAGCCCTCTTCATTTGATAAAAATGAGGTTTCATTGTCTTTTGTTGTTCTTGGTAATAAGACATGACGTGGTCAAAACCTAAACATAATTTGCAGACGTTGGCCCTGTCCATTGTCATTATTAGCATCCACGATATATGAATGGCGTCACAGCTCTGGTGATTTGGAGTTGAGCTGCTGTAATTTCATATGGTTTGTTTCATGATTCTGAACTATTATGATATGCTCTCAGTCTTAGTATAAGATATATTTATCTAATTTGATTAAATTAATAAAATTGGTTAAATTAGTTAATATAACATATTTTTAAAATACTCTATTCATCTTTCTTTAATTCCTCCTCATTCTTGATTATTGTTGAGAAAACATTAATAGGGGTAAATAAAGAAAATATTGACAAATATAAAAATTTTGTCTTATATTTAGGACCAAAATCAACTCCTATATATGTTTTATATTAATGACCGGATCGGAGGGAGTATAATAAAATGGAACATTAAAATCCTCATTTAAAATAAAAGAAAATAAAATAATTAATTCATATTAATTATGAAGATGTGTGTGTGTGAAAGATTTATATATTTTACGGTGTAATTAAACTCGGATTGGACCGGCCGGTTTTGCTAGAAAAACCAGCTGATTGGTCCGTTCGGAGCATTAACCGATTTAATTTTTTATTTTATTTTATAATTTCATATTAATAACCTCGAAAATTTTATTTTCTCACTAGATTTGGCCCCTAGGTTAACTTCCGATTTGAGCAACCGACATTTGATCGATCTAGTTTTAATAACCTTGATATTTTATGAATTTAAATAAGCTGAAAATTAAACTTTACATAGAGGTTTTACATTTCGAGGAAGATACTTTTATTGCAGTTTTCAATTGATAATTTTGTAATGCAAAACAAATAAATTTAAAGTGAAAATTGAGGAAGTAGGATTCAGTGAGAAAATGAACATATTGGAATCGAAATAGAAAAATAAAACGTATTGATTCTAGTGAAAGGGACCCAAACAAACACGAGGTTTTGGGTTTAAGTCCATATAAATACGTGAAACGTATTTAGAAGAACTGCCCCAATTGGCAACTAGGGTAATGTTTGAAGGTACAGTCAAATAAGCCATTACAAAAATCCAAGTAGATTAAAAAAAGAAAAGAAATACAGGTTAAGGCTGATGAGAAACAAGAAGGCAAACATTAGACCCCTGAGGTGGGATTGGGAAGAGATGTAGAGTTGGGCCAATGAAATAGCCAATCCATATATAAGAGGACTTTGTATAAATTGGCCTAAAACTTATTAGAGGGCCCCTTTTATTCCCATCAAACACAAGAAGATACATTTCATACTTCACACAACAAATTAAAAACACCCTCAAATATCAATACATAATTGGTCTAACAGTGAAATACCCTACTTAGGTCTCAAGTTCAAGTCTAAAGGAGACACATATATTGAGAGGGACAACCACAAACCCTGAACTGGATGATACTATATATAAAAAAAACCCCATATATATATATGTCCCGTTCAATTCTTGGTACTCCATAGAATTAAGGGACCACTACGTGCTAAGATGTTCATATTGGCAGAGGGTCAAGGACCACAAGTTGAATTGAGTCTTTCATGAGTCCTCCTGAATGAGTGAAGTTATCAGCATCCTTGTACACGACGTCAATGAAACGAGTAAGGTTTAGAACTCTCATTAGAATTGGCTTTGGCACTTTACTTGGCCTCATAAAAAATTCTTCATTAATATCCTTCCACGCACTCTTTATCTTCTTCTCAAGTTCACCAATGGCTTCCTCCTTTGTTACTCCTTTTTCCCTCATATAGCAATGTATCAGTGATGCAATGTGCTCTCTTTTATGTTCAAACTGCACAAAATTCACCACAAAATTATGTTTGAAACCTATAATCTCAGCTTAATTATCACCCCAAACCTTGACTTTCTAGTTTGGAAGAATTAAAGTATTTATGTTAGTCCTGAAAAACTTGCTTAATACGGTGTGAGAGACCCTTAACTTATAAACTTTACTTCAGCTGTGAAACATCCTGAGGTGGGTTCTTAACAATATGTATATGTGTGTATAAGTTAAAGGTTTATAAGTTTAGGGGGGTGGGGGGCTTATAGGCCTTTCCTGATGCCTCTTGTTGCCCCTTCATTTTGGGAACATCCCAAGTGTATTTTTTCATGGTTTTTTTTAGATAATTAGATTTTACACAAAATGAGTGATATTTTAATATCCTAATTTTTTTAAGATTTTTAAAAGATTTAAGAGTTCAAAAGTGTATATAGTTATACCTCATTAGAGACGATGTCATCCATGAGTCTGCAGATAAGTGAAGAAGCTTTAATGGCTTTAGGGTGAGTTTGGGCCCACTTGAAGATATCCTCGGAGGCTACATCTCCCATGCCGACAAAAGAAACAGTGGACAGCGCTGCATAACATGTTGATACAGTTGATGCGTTGATGTATTCCTCTGATGTCGGAATATACTTGTTCTTCAACCATCTTGCTTCTTCCATGTACGCTTGTACTGCCTTCTTAAGCTGCGCAAACCAAAACAGTATTTTATGTCAACTATCACGTCTAGCTGCAGAAATTATTGGAATGTTGGTTAGTAACTAGAGTTAGTTAGTCATTTTCCATTCCTGTTCACTCAAGGTATATAGTGCAAGCGGATGTTTTAATAGGCTTGAGGCTTTTAAAGGCTTCAGGCCTATCTGGTCAAACTCTGGCCTTACTTGACCTGATCATTCATGTGTATACACACCTCTTGTTTGGCATAGTGAACACTGTATGATCTTCCTTCTTTCCTCTCGTCTTCATACATTTCTTGGAACACGTTCATCAGTTCCTTGTAAAATAACTTGATGTACTCTGGGAGATCATCCAAGCAACCAATATCCCACCTGTAATTCAAGCATTAATCGAACAGTAGAAAAACAAGAGAAAAAGAGACAGAGAGAGATTTACTAATTTAATTTCTTCTAAATTATTGATAAAAAACTTGAGAATTCAGAAACTGATATAAACCTCTGGACTGCGTCATTGATGAGTTCTAGTTCATCGATTGTTCCATACGCATCGAATGTATCATCAACGATCGTTAACAGGCCAATCACTTTGGTCATAAAGCTTCTAGCTTTAGAGTACTTTGGCTCAAAATAAACCGTGAGAATCCAAAAGCATAATTCCACGATCCTGTTTCTCGCATATGATAGATTTCTTTGCACATCCAATTTGTTCCACCACCTAATTAATAAATAAAGCAAAGCAAAGTTTATTGCATTTACATAATCAATACATCTTCTCAAAGTCCCAAACTAATTTAATTTCATCCAAGAACTTACTTGCAGATATTGGCAAACTCCTTTTGATGCAGTTTTTGGAGCATATTGAAATCTAATTTGGCCAACTTCAGAAGAAGTTGATTACACGAAGGATGCAAGTGGTATATGCAAATGTACTTACGTGCCTCTAGCCTTGGCAATCCCCTGTAAGGACTCTGCTTTAGGCTCTGCTCAAGTTTTGCTGCCAGAAAAGGGTTTGATTCGACTGTGACGGAGCAAAGACGGTTCGCGGTGAAAGCAAGTGCTTCGTCTAAAATGTTCTCTCCATGAACACTCAGATGTGAAGCTTCATACAAACTCAGCATTCCTTCCACATCTGATGCTATATTCTCACTCAGGTTTCCTTGCTCATCCTTGAACTTGTTGAACATGTCTTATACATAAATAATGTTATATATATATTTAGTTATATATTAACAAAACCATTTGAAGGAAGCAAACTCATAGATATATATAGAGGGTAAAGTATCCCTTTGGTACTTTTATTAGTTTAGATGAGGTTTCATCATTTTAATCCCTGAGTTTTAAAAGTATATTTTTAATTCTTAAAACTCAACAATGTTAATATTGTTAACAGAAAATGCTGACTAAGCAAAATTAACTAATGACTATGTAATACTTACGGAGTAAGTTGGCCACTTGCAACACGACACCTCATTCCATTTTAATCCTACATGACATTTATTTAATTTTTAAATAAAAAAATCTAATTTAAAGGAATTATTTTAATCAATTTCTTTATTCCCTTCTCTCTTCTTTCTTCATTGTCAATATTATACAGTTATCATTTAACTTTTTTTCGTTAGCTTTTTTTAACATTAATGGTGTTAATTTTTATGGACTATAAATACACTTTAAAAATTTAATGAACTAAAACGAACCTCATGTAAACGATCATAAGTATACTTTAACCTATTGTATATACGTACCGGGTGAAATGCGATATCCTTCTTGCCTCAATAACTTAAAGAGGAGGGCAAGAGAGTAGAGATCTTGGGTATGAGTTAGAATTTGGTTATTTTGGACGTAAGTATTGTGAATTAGCTGCAACAGCTCATGAATCTCACGTTCAAAATGGTAAGACAGCCCCAAACGTTGAATAGAATCAATCAGTTCAACTTTGGTTAAGGGATTCTCCGTCGTAGATATAAAAGCATCTTCCTCACTTCTTCTTTCACTGTTTCAACTTGTTTCCCCATTTCTTCATCAACTTCCTACACAGTTTTCAAACAACAATTTACCATATTATCAAATAAACCAAGAGAACAAGAATTACGTAAATACAAGACACACACGCACACATGTATATATATACCAAAGATTCGGAAGCAAATTGAAGGAAATAATCCTTCCAAAGAGTAGGATGATAATCTGCAAGAGGTCGACGCATATGATCAGAGGTTGCAAGATTATCGGTTGATGAAGAAGGAACAAGTGCCGTTGTTGAAGCAGCAACGAAAGACATACTTGTGACTAAATTCTTAAAATAAAAACAAGGTTTTTGGTAGGATATATGCTACGACTTTTGAGGTTTTGATGTGAGGGGAGAGGGTACGATGTGTGTGGGTTTTATAGAAACGTTGAGACATCAATTCATTGTCAATTAATTTGCTCGTCGCACCCGGGGATTAGAATCCACACACGTTTCTCATAACTAGCTAGGAAATGGTGGGCCACTATTGTCTAAAAACTAAATTATCATTTTATAAAAAACCAAATTATCATTTCTCATCCGTTATGTTATTTATTAAGCAATAATGAACAAGTTGTATATAAAAACTTGTGTTCAGCGTTTCATTCAAACTTAATCAGTTCATAACAAACATTTTGATTTATAAAGCCTGAGGTTTCATGAAATATAAGTGTGTGTGCGCCCTTTCTACACAAGTAGTTAAGTAAATTTTGATTTCACCATTTTTATTGAGTATTGTCTTACTATTTTCTTTCAATATATTGTTATATTAAATAAATTAATCTTGTTCCTCATTTTATGTTCATCACAAATTGGCGTGAGGGCTAAATAACAAAAATAAATTGAGTCGCATTACAATCTAAATGGATTGAAGGCTTTTCTAACGTAATTTTTCTTACCGATAATAAGGCTTGAATCCAAAATTTTATCTATAAAAGAAATGGTAATTAATCCATTATGCTTTATCATCTCTTCTAATTTTCAACTTAGTCACTCTTTTATATAATAATGTTTTTTTTAAGTATTATATGCCAATTCAAAAGATATTTTAACATTAACCGTCAACATTAATATTTTAATAGTAGTTCATATTATTTTTTTAACAATTAGGGCGATTTTGCTCATTTTTTAATAGTTTCGGGTTGATATTGGTCCCCAAAAAAACCTTTTAGATACGCACTTCTCCTACGCAAAAATTTTCGGATCAAAACTAGACATTAACTATAGATATATCTTTTTATTGAAGAATTATTTTACTACTAAGAGACACTACTTCATTCACAATGAAAAAAGTTGTTGGAAAAATAGGTGAAAAGTACTTATTTTAAAAAAAATTTGATCAAAAGAACATGATATCTTTTTATTATACTGATACCACTAGTGCAAAAATTACTTTTTAGACCGGGTGAAAATCGTATTTCAGACCTGTTTTGGATCCGGTCTCAACATAGTTGAGCTAGAAAGTCTGTTACTTTTAAGACTGGTTTCTCGTAACAACCTAATTTCAAAAGCATTTTAAATTTTTTTTTTTTTTTTAAAACATCCTTTCAAAATGATCAGAAAGTAGAGCATTTGAGCGATTTAGTAACCGATATGTACATATAAAATGCAGTAAATCAATTTTGAATACAACAATGTTACAAAAGTGGTTCAAAGGTATAATACATGAAAGAAATCTTCAACTGGATCTTTCTAATATTGGCACTTCTTTGCTTTACTCTTTTTAGGTTAAATGGGACTAATTATAGGAAGCCGAGATCAATTTACCCACATTGGATCTCGGGTAGTAGTAAAACCTCATGCTTATAAAGAGATATATGTATGTAAGTATTTCTAATTTCACAAGATTGATCAAGCGGTACAACAACATAAAAAAGCGTAGTAGTGATCTAAAATACGATTCCTTAATCACAATGTATCTAATGCACGGTTCCATAGGCACGGAGTATCTAAGTACCCGGTTCCATAGAACACGTAGGTATCTAAGAAATGCGGTTCCATAGGACACGGGGTATCTAAGATGCACGGTTCCTTAGAAACGGGGTATCTAAATACCTAGGTTCCATAGATACGAATGCTGTCCCAGTCTTCCAAACAGAAATGGCCGGTAAGTGTAATAAATCATTGGGGGCCTGGCCAGACTTATACGACGACTAAATGGCTTACCCACATAGACTAGCACTTGCCTTCGCACCAAACTATTCACACAACATATTATCACATATAATCATTCAATAATCATCGATTAGTGTTACAAGACGCGAACGTACCTTCGTTGGCTTAACGTTAGGTACTCACCGTTTAAAACGTACTTCTCTACGGAGAAACGTGCAAGAATCCTACAAAGCACGGGTCGGGCGTAGCGCTAGCCCGGCACGTTTCAACGTTTAATGATATCTATGAGAATAATGTCACTTCCATTAGTAATTTGACATTATAACTGGCATTTTAGGTAAAAATTACCATTTTGCCCCTATTACACTACTTAGCGAAGTTTACGCCGGCGCTTAGCTACATATAGGCTATTTTCTTCCCAAATTTCGCTGTAACCGACGCCATCATGATTTTCGAAAATAAAGACTAAAATATTACTCCCGTCTAATATCAAAACATAAAAATAAAGACTATTTTAGCCTCATTTAACTTAATGAACTAAAGACTAAAAACTAAAAATAGAAAGACTTACAGCTTGAAGACTTCGACGGAACTTCCCGAGAGCCTCTCTCTACTTTACTTTCTCTCCCTAAATTTCGAAATAGGCAAGAAGGATAGTGGTGAAGAAGAAAAGTGAAGGAGGGGGGGTATTTATAGAAACGGTGGTAGGGTTTACATTGATCGGATCAACTTTGTGAGAAGCGATCGGGTCGGTCCCAGCAACTTTTCAAAAAAGACCCTTTCTTCCCCTTAACCACATTAAGCTTGGTGGGAAATTCAAGGGTTTGGCCAATGGGAGGTGGCCATGTGTCACCTTCCGTGAAGCTTTAGGAGACCGGATTTCTCCGATCGGTCCGAATTCGCGATGATTTAGGAAAAATCTCAAAATTCGGGATTTACAACTTTGAAAACATATTCTCACTTAGTAGAAATGTCCAAGCATTAGCACTATATTTTGATTCCATATGAGGGCTCAACAGTCCAATTGAGTCTTTCTCGAAAAACGTCCCAAATTGCGTAAAATTGTCGAAACTTGTTTTCTAAACATCCATCTCTTGAAAAATTCTTGAATCCAATTATGTTGTTAATGAAAATTCCCAATTCTTTTTCCAAATGTCACAACATAACCTTTTAAATCCTTTTGGCTATTTATCCTTTTCTCGAAATTCCATATTTCGTCTTATTAGGAAAAAACGTAACTGACTGGGGAATTAACTTGTGAGTTTAACGGAAGATAAAATCCCTCTTGATTAATATTTTACCTTGACTTTGGAATTCTCATTCTGATTCTCTAGATAGGATCCGTTTCTAAATATAATATTACTATTCACCCTTTTCCACTTTAATTAATTATATCATATTATAATAGCAAGTTGCAAATTCTTTTATACATATATATATATATATATATATATTTTTTTTTTTTTCTATTTTCCTTCTCATTTTTTATTTATTTTTTTTCTGCCCTTTTTTATTTTATTTCGTTTTTTTTATTTATTTTATTAATTATTTAATTAATTATTTAATTAATTAAATAATTATTTTCACATAATTTTTACAAAATTTTCCTATTGGTCCATTCTTGCATTTAGGCTTTAAAATGCCTAAACTCAACTATTTTTCTCCAAAATTTCCAATTAATTAGTAAATATATTTTTACTAATTTTAAGCCAATTACCACTAATTTTTGAGTTTTACATAATTATTTCATAATTTCTTTTGCACTTAGACTTAAGTAATTAGCTAGAAATTACTTAATCACTTTATATATCATAGTTGATAATTTTCTTAATTAAAATGTCCCATTACCTCATAATTATAACACCGACATTGTTTCCCTGTGTTACAAAGATATTTTAGAATTTGTGAGGGCATTATAGTATTCAATACTTTTTGAATATCTTTATTCAATTTCTCCAAGTTTGTAATTTGTCAAATTACCCTAATTAGAGATAACATACTCTCATTATTCAAATAATTATTTCCTCCGACTTTAGGATTTTTCACATTTTCCTAAATATTTATGTCCCTTGGAGCATTTTAATCATTGGCACTTTGGCCCTTAATTTCTCTAATTTCTAAGAGATTTTTCCCTAGAAAATAAGATAATTATATCTTATTATTTGATATCCCATATTCACCTACTTTTTTATAGGTATAATCTTACCAAATTATGATACGTATTTTTGGGGTATTACATTTGCTTAACTAAACAAAATTTCAGCCTCGAAATTTGTACCCAACTCACTATACTTTGTACTAACTAGACTCCATCCTACTGGACTCACAGGCTATCGTCGGATCTTCACTTTGTCCTGTCCCATTGCTCTCTGTGATTGAGAGCACTGATATAGCTTGATTATAAAGTTTTTATCATGTTTTAAGTTGATATATCACAAGTGTTTGTGAGGCCAAAACACCGCGTACTTTATATATATTGCCCCAGTGGGCGCCCATAACAGCGTACTTTGTGTTTAGCGTTCCGTGGCGCATACTGTCAGCGCCTACGCTAAGTGTTTCCGTGGCACTTATGTCTACCATCTTACACATTCATCGTATCGTGTATTTGATATCTTTGTATCTTGTGGTTCCATTACACCGCGCAATACCATATATCTCGTACTTCATGGATATCTACGCCGTGACTTCATTATATTATGTTCCCATGGTTCAAATACACTTTAGTGGCAACATAAGATACCTATAATTAAATAATAAAATCGTTGGTTTGTTTTATAATCATGACAATTACTATCTCTAGGTCATGTGTAGTTTGGTTCGACTTGAGAAACTTGAGAGTGGTAAGTCATCAATTGTCATGCTGCAGCTAGACATATCCCGAATCCATTCTTTTTGATATCCTTATTACAATCTACTTGGATTTGGGATAACCACTTTCTTGGTGTTGTGGCCAACTCATCTTTCAATTTATGAATTCTTATCTCACGAGTCTTTGTTCAATATTAATGATTTGGTCTCTAGTGAACTTCGTTTAAGTTGTGAATTCTCATGAATCTGCGGTACTATCCCGCTAGATCAAAAACTACGCCTCCATGTTACCGTTTAAATTTATATTTCTTCAAGTTGCCTTCCCATGCACTTCAATTCCGTTTGACGTTGTTTGATATGGTTCTAGTTTAACACCATCGAGAATGTCGTTGACATTATGAAGTAGTAACAAGATTTATATTATACTTACAACTTGGTTCAAAACTCGCTTTACAAACTAAAAGCTCACACCTAATGAATAGCATTTACTATTACATCGTAAGGAAATACATATGTATGCATCCCAAAAGGATCAGTATCAAA
>JAMWYP010000964.1:0-14077 GCA_025563575.1 Acacia pycnantha | reverse complement strand
ATTTGCATAATAAAGTTAACGATTCACGACCATACAAAACAAAAACAAAAACATTGTTTACCTTATTCGAACTAAAACAAACGAGTGACGGTCTTCTCAAGTTTGGACCATCGTTGTCGTCCTCCTTACTTAGCTCGATGTGAACATTTTCGGTGTCCTTTTCGTTAACTTCCTTCTTTTTCCAACAAAATGAAAAGGGACACCGATGATGATCTTCACATCCAGGTCAAAAAAACGAGGACAACGAAGCACAAAACTGAGAAGAATGCCGAAACTTGGTTGTCTTGAACCCTAACGATTTGTCCGAAAACCCGAGTCAGAACTCTATTTAAAGGAAGAATATTAGGACCGGACATATAACAATCCAAGGTCCTAAAAGTTAAGCCTTATTTTAAAAAAATTGAAGTTAGGAGCGGACAAATAAAAAATATATGGTCCTAAAAGTCTACCCATACTTTTAGAATTAGACGAAGACTTTTAGGACCATATATTTGTTAAATATACGGTCTTAAAATGGACGAAGACCTTTAGGACCGTGCTTTTAACAAATATACGGCCCTAAAAATTAAGCCTTATTTTAAAAATTTGAAGTTAGGAGCGGACAAATAAAAATATACGGTCCTAAAAGTCTACCCATACTTTTAGAATTAGACGAAGACTTTTAGGACCGGATATTTGTTAAATATACGGTCTCAAAATGGACGAAGACCTTTAGGACCATTCTTTTAACAAATGTACGGTCCTAAAAGTCGCGAATACTTTTCAGAAACTCTTATGGCTCATTTACAACATCCGCATGTATCTCAAATTTCAAGCACTAATTAAATAGCTTTATCCACCAATCCATTCATTCAGAAACCCAAAATGGACACACACAAATTTTTCAAAAAAATAAACAAATTTATTATTGAATTGCATTGCGTTATATTTACAAAAGAATGAATTAGCTAGTCGAAAAAATAAACAAATGTATGTACAAAATGCTATTGTTGCTACAACATATATTATTTACAAATGAATTAATTTAGGACATTAATTATTGTCCTGACTTTGATTTTCTAAGACCAGTTTATACAGATATTCACAAAACACATCGCGTATGTGCTCCACTTCATCATCATCAAATGGCTCTTCACGGGCAAACCTCGTGAATTCAGTCATAACATTTTACCTTTGCAGGGAATTTAGTCTTTCCCTCCGTCACAATATCATATATGTGTTTCATGACGTAAGGGCCACATAAGTTCGATTCTGGCGGTTGCCGACGGGTCTAAAAAAGAACAAGAAATATATAAGAGCATATATAGCTTACTGACCAAGTTCACAAGACAGTTATGCCATGTCCAAATATGTACTAACCTTTGGTTGGTACCATTTAGGGTTGAGATCAACCCCACGCCTTTTTTTTACCGTTCTTTGGAAGGTCTTCATGCCACTATCATCAAAATCACAAATTTATCAGTAAAGTTCACCGAAGACCATCTTCTATTGCCACGGTGTGGATATCGCAAGGGAGACACTTTCCGTAATTGTATATTACTTTTGAAACACTCTTGTATCATTGTTTAACCAAAGAAAACATGCTACCGTGGGTACTTTGAATATATATCAGTTACTCTCTTACGCTTCGATGCTCTACTTTGATGATTTGAAATAATGTTTTGATGAAAAAAAATTATACTGCTTTTGAAAATGGGATGTTACACCAACTAGAATACGACGAAAACGAAAAAGCTATCAATTTTTATCTGCATTTAGTGTTTTCTACCTACTTGTAAAGTATCTTTTGATACATTGATCTTCGATGCTTATTTTATCTTCTCTTTTAAAAAGTTTATCATTGATTATCAATCATTGTAAGAATCTCATGGTTGTGGGACTTTGAGGTTGAGTTTATCGGTTTACAAATTATAAGGGTATCCTAATGAGAGGATAACTTTCGAGTACAGAGTGTGTAATCGATTTGAGAGATAGTGAAAAATCTCGAGTGTTTGGGGACTGGACCTAGGTCAAAAGTTAAGACCGAACCAGTATAAATCCTTCGTGTCTAGCTTCTCTTCCCTTCCTCTCGTTATACCTCGTTTTCTGTCTGTTTATTTAGGTGTTTGAAAAGAATTTTTAAAATTCCCAATTTATCCCCTCTTGATGATTTCCTCCATTTACAAAGTTTACTCTTAAACATTTAAGACCAAATGTAAAGAAACCATGGTCTCTAAAAGGATGTTTATATTGGTTGTGCTTACGATTTGTATGGAAAGGTAAACTCGAATTTCTTTATTTTTTTAAAATTAATTTTTCCTCCGATTGACATTAACCAGTGTAAAAATATGATTTTCTAAGCCGTTGCACATGACAACATACGTAACAAGTGAATATTTTTTTGGTTTGTTTAATCTTTTCTGCACCAGTTAATAACAACCGGTCTAGTAAAGTCTTTTTATATACATTTAGTTTAATGAATGGATCACATTTGCACATGAATGGGGAAATTTCTAAAAGGGTATCATCACTAAAATAATAAAGAAGATCTTCAATAATTTTAAATCTAAAAGATATACACCTGATCAATCAATAATTTCAACTTATATATTGCACACCTAAATAACAAAATAAATAAATGCATGAATGTATCATCATCATTTTTCTATCACTGTTAATTGTAACATCCCATTTTCGAAAAGAGAAATATTTTTTTTTCTTCATATATCGAGTAGAGCATCGAGTAAATAAAGTATTGAGTAACCGATACAACATTAACCGTGGCGTAGCTGCACTGTTCATAAAGAATGATGCATGTAATACCCTAAAAATCATATTTATGATAAATATCATAAATTGGTAAATAAATACCTATTGGAAATAGGGAAATTTCTATTGAAATTGGAGTGAATAAAGAGCTAAAAATCCCTAAGTGAGATTATGGGCCATAAAATGCCCTGAAAATATTATGATAAATCCCAAGAGGCAACAAAATATTTATTAAAAATAGGAAAGTATGTTTTCTCTAATTTAAATAATTTTTTGGATTATTTTCCTTGGAAAATAATAAGGCGAAATTAAATATTATTTTGTTGATCATAAGTGACCCCATGATTTTTAATATTTTACATGGAGCATATATGACCAATATCAGTAAAATAGTTGTGAGATATTGATTAATCCTAATTGATAAAATTATCAACAATTAGTAAGTGATTAAATAAGTAATTAATTGCTAATTGTTTAAAGATAAACAAAGGGAGTTAATTATGTGAAATCCTAAAAGCCTAATTAACCAACAAAGAATTTGATTAAGACACTAAACAAGTTTAGTAACAACTTTGACAAGTCAACATTAATCAAGGGCTAGGATTGAATCTAAGAAAGTGAATCCAATGGTTCTAATTAATTGAACCTTAATTATTGGCAAAATGCATTGACCAATGGGAGAATTTCTTGGTAATTAATATAGGATATATTAATGCATGTTGGGAAATAAAATAGCAAAATAAAAGATGATAGAAGGGGATGGGGAAAACGAAAGTAAAGACCATAAGGAGTAAAGGTGAAGTAGGAAACTTTGTTGAGAAGTAGTTGAAAAGTCAAACCAAAACATTGGCCAATAAAAACACATAAACAATAGGATATTTAAGGCAAGTGGAGGCAACATCTTTTGTCAAAAAGATGCTTGGCATTTCGAAAATGAGAAGAAGGGAAGAAAGAGAAATGATTGAATTCATGTAGGAGCAAGTGGATTGTGCAAGTGGATGAGTGTAATACCCTGATAAATTAAATAGCTATTTTTAAAAGATGAATATGTGGTCTCGAAGAATATGTTATATTATCTTATTTTCTAAAGGATAATTTCTTGGAGATTAGAGAATTTAAGGGCCAAAGTGCCAAAATGACGAAAATGCCCCTAAGGGACATAAATAACTTAGGAAAATGGTGAAAAATCCTAAAAGACAAGGAAATAATTATTAAAATTGAGAGAGTATATTATCTCTAATTGTGGTAATTTAATAAATTACAAACTTGGAGGAATTGAATAAGAATTCTCAAAAAAGTAATGTAATGACCATAATACCCTTGTAATTTCTAAGACAATGCGAGAATACATGGAAACAAATGTGTCGAGTGTAAAAGTTATGAGGTAATGAGGTATTATAATTAAGAAAATTATCAACTAGTGAAAAGAAAGTAATTAAGTAATTATTGGCTTATTACTTAAGCATAAGTAAAGGAAATTCATGAATAATTATATGAAACCCTAAAATTAATGGTTTTTGGCCAAGAATTAGTAAAAACATATTTACTAATTAATTGAAAATTTTTGAGAAAAATATATGAGTTTAGGTATTTTTAAGCTTAAATCAAAGTATTGACCAATAGGAAAATTTTGTAAAAATTATATAAAATAATTATTAAATAATTATTTTATATAATATTAATTAATTATCAATTAAATAAAAACGAAAATAATTAATAATTAGACCAGATTTTGACCGAATTATTGAAGGGAAAATGAAGATAAAAATGACAATTTTAATATCAAGATTTTTCTTCCAACTTGCAATTATTTTATAATATAATTAAAAGTGGTGAATAGTAATTTAGAAATTAGGAAACGGATCCTATCTGAGATCTAGGAATGAGACTTCCAAAGTCAAGGTAAAATATTGATCGGTGGGTTTTATCTTCCGTTAGACTCTTCCGGCAGTTAATTCTGAGGCTGTTTGTGCATTTTCCTAATAAAACAAAATAGGGGAAAATGTAGATAGGCATATTTTTGGATATGAAGAAAATAAATTCTAACTCAACATCTAGGAATGAGTTTGAATTTATCTGGACATATTTGGAATCGTGAATTTTTCGAAGAAGTTGATGATTTGAAATACGTTCGAAGCAGGCGCGTTCGGACACATTTTCGAGGAACTTGGTGATGATTTGGAGCCCTTTATGGAATCAAAATTTAGGTTAACTTGGAAATTTCTTCTAAGTGAGAATATGTCTTCAAAGTTGTAAATCCGAATCTTGAGGTTTTTCCGAAATTACGCGAATCGGGTACCGATCGGGGTATAAATGCTTCTAAAATATACCAACTTGTCACACAAGTTGGTGACTCATAAGGGCTGAACGAAATTGTGCTTTGCATGGCCACAAATCATCCACCAAGCACCTTAGGTTTCCATGGTTTACAAAGAAAGAAGAAGTTTGGAAGATTACTAAAATGCCCTTACAATTTTTCTATAAATAGCCTTCAAGTCTTTGCAAAATCCTCACACCATTTCTTTGAGCAAGTTTAGAAATCCTAGAGAGAAGTTAGAGAGGGAGCTCGGAGGAGGAAGGAGTGCAGGGAATTCTGCGGCGAAGCTCAGGGTAAATTTTCGGTGCCGAGCTTTTAGCTTCGTAGTTCTTTCGGTAGTTAGAGTAGTAATGTTAGTATAGCCTTTAATCTTTCAAGTATGATTAGATATCATATGATAGGGCTATTTTAAGTTAGAATTTCGAAAATTATCATTGGGTCGAAGTTCTGGCAAAATTTTGGAAAATCGGAGTCAAAGTAACGAAGTGCTGGCGAAATTCCGCCAAATAGGGGTATAGGGGCAAAATGGTAATTTTTACCTAAAATGCTGTTGTGATGGAAAATCACTAATAAAAGTGATATTACTCTTATAGGACATCGAAACCTTGATCTGCTGCCGTTACACCGTCCGACGAGCATTGCTGCAGGCGTTTCATTTTTTAGTAAAGCGTCCGTTCGCTTGAATTGCCGACGTTCGTCAACGGAGGTACGTTCGCGTACTGTAACACTAATCTGATGATTATCGAATGATTATATGTGATAATATGTTATGTGAATAGTTTGGTGCCGAAGGCAAGGCTAGTCTATGTGGGTGTGCCATTTAGTCGCCGTAAAGTCGGTGAGGCCCCCATGATAGACACTCACTTTGGCCATTCTGTTCGGTGCTAGATGCACCGTATCTATGGAACCGTACTTAGATACTCCGTGTCTATGGAACCGTACTTAGATACCCCGTGTCTATGGAACCGTACTTAGATACCTCGTGTCTATGGAACCGTACTTAGATGCCTGTGATTAAGGAATCGTACTTAGATCACTATTACAGGTTTACGTTGTTGTCTTGGCTTGATCAATGCCGTTAAGACTAGGAATACATTGTACATATATTTTTATAAGCATGAGGTTAATCGTTACGAGATCCAATACGCTAAATTGGATCTCGGCTATAGCTTCGAGTCCAGAGGACCGAGGCCGAGGAGAGAAGCAAGCGAGCCACATAGATCGAGGACAAAGGTAGGGAGCTAGCATGAAGACCGGATGGAGATGCTTTAGCTTTGTTGTACTTACATTAGATGTAAACACTTGGAGGAATGTACGGCCTTATGAACGGCCGAGATACTGCTGTTATCAATTTTATCCGATTACTCCTTATTATAAAAAAAAATTGCATGCGCTCAAAACTCGATCAAAACGCTATAAAACGATTGTGAAAACCGGGGTGTTACAATGAGGAAAGATAAAGAGGAGGAAAGCAACATCTTTTTCCAAAAGATGTTATGCAATTCGAATTAAATAAAGGAGAAATAGAGAGAAAAGTGTGTCAAGTGTGAACACAAATGCAAGTGGATAGAAAAAGTAGAGAGATTTTTGTGAAAAAGCAAATAGGATAAATGAGAACCGATAGAAATTAAATCCTATCTTGAAATCCTTGGATTAAGTAGAAAACAACTGGACATATTATGAATCAGTTAATTTTATCCGAATTTGATGTTACAGAAGTCATTTCAGTAGCGACACGGTTTGACCAAGAATCTTCAACGAGCAAGTAAATACCTGAATGGGATCAAAAATTTAGTTAATCCAAATGTTTTTAAAGAGGAAGATTAGACCTTCAAGGCTATGTTGTCGGATTTTGAGATTTGTTAAGATTACGCGATTAGAACACCGATCAGGGGAAATTATCGTTAGAAATCCATAAAGCAACTAAAGGTGACATGGGATGACATCTTTTTGTTGAAAATCAAGGCATGGAGGTCGGCCAACTAGGTTGTGGGGAGGAGAATTGAGCTCACAAAACCCTAATTTTCCATGGTTGTGGTTGAAGGAAAAGTTTGGGAAAAATTGCAAAGTTGGCCATAATTTTCTCCTATAAATAGCCATCCATTCTCTTCATAATTCCTCACAAATTCCTTTGAACATTTCAAATCTAGAGAGAGGTTAGAGAGAAGGAGGAGGCCGGAGGAAGAAGCAGCGAAGCTCTGGGTAATTTCTTCGGTTCCTAGTTTAAGTTCTAGTCTTTCGATTCGGTAGTTATAGTAGAAATGCTAGTTTAGTCTTTAATCTTCCAAGTAGAGTTTAGATATCATTTTTAAGGTTAAATATGATATTTATTTTGAAAATATGTTGGAGAAAGAAGTTATGGCAAAATTTTGGAAGATTAGAGTCAAAGTAGCGAAGCTCTGGCGAAATTCGCCAATTAGGGGTCGGGGTAAAATGGTCATTTATGACTAAAATGTCCGTCATAATGTTTGATCATTAATAAATGCGTTATTGTTCGTATAGGATATCCACGATTTCGTTCGACCAACCGCCGTACCAAAATTCCGTCAACGAAGGTACGTTCGCGTACTGTAACACTAACTCTGATGTTTCTTGTATGCATGTATGTAGTATGAGTATTGTGTGCGTATATGTGGTTGATGGTCTATTGATATGTTGTGAGTATTGTTATGTGCTTTTGGATACAAGCACTCCGTGTGATACATCTACATGCACTCCGTGTGATACATCTATATGCACTCCGTGTGGTACATCTATATTCACTCGTGTGGTACATCTACATGCACTCCGTGTGATACATACATTATCTTGGTAATGTGGTGAATGACTGTGGTCTATATACTGTATATGTAAATATGAGGTTAACCGTTACCTGGGGTCCGGTGCGGACCTCAGCTCTTAACATAGCGTCGAGGTCGGGAGGACCGAGAACCGAGGAGAGAGGAAGCGACAAGCGTAGAGATCCAGTGCAGACTATCTTTTGTTGCCTCGGCGTGGGGATTGCC
Organism: Acacia pycnantha; assembly: GCA_025563575.1. Taxonomy (NCBI): domain Eukaryota; kingdom Viridiplantae; phylum Streptophyta; class Magnoliopsida; order Fabales; family Fabaceae; genus Acacia; species Acacia pycnantha. The sequence goes on along the minus strand of JAMWYP010000964.1, from coordinate 6,007 downwards.
GGGAGACACTTTCCGTGATTGTATATTACTTTTGAAACACTCTTATACCATTGTTTAACTTGACAAGACATGCTACCGTGGGTACTTTGAATATATATATCGTCTCTCTTACACTCCGGTGCTCTACTCGATGATTTGATGAAAAAAAAAAATTTATACTTGCTTTTGAAAACGGGATGTTACAATACATTTATCTGTTCGAATGTTAAATATCCTCGGTCGGGTCTTCATGCGATCTTCACATGTCTTGCTTACTCTGCTTACTCTTATCTTCCGTCCTCGGGTCTCGTACCACGAAGCTAAGAGGCGAGGTCCAATGCCCATCGAACCTCGGGTAACGGTTAACCTCATGCTTATATAAAATATATGAAAACCAAATATTTCTAGCATTACGGCATTGATCAAGCCGATCGTCGTATGATCATTTAATAACAACTACAATAACATGTAAAGTTAAGTCCGGTTTGCAACATCCGTGCCACGATGTACGGTCGTGTCCTCGGCGCTAGGAAAACATATCGGTATTATTATGCTTATAACCCGAGTAAAGCTGTACTTAGTGGTCTAAGTCCCATACCTTAGTCACGGTGCATGTCCGGGACGAGTCTCGTTCATGGCTTTATGAAAGTATCCATCACATATAATAATACTATAAGCATTAGAATCGGTGTTACGATGCGCGCGAACGTACCTTCGTCGATGATTACGGTATGTCGTGCCGGTCGGAACGTGACCACGGATATCCTATAAGGATAATATCATATTTAATTGATACACAATATCCTAATAGATATTTTAGTCACAAATGACTATTTTACCCACGACTTCACTAATCGACGAAATTTCGCCAGAGCTTCGCTACTTTGACAATAATCTTCCAAAATTTTGCTATATCTCTTCCTCTATCATATTTTGAAATACAACCTTATTTACTCATAAAAACATGATAACAAATATATATTGGAAGATTAAAGATCAAAACAACATCTACACTAGAACTTCAAGAACTACCGAACTAAAGACTAGAACTTAAAACTAGGGACCGAAGAATTTACCCAGAGCTTTGCTACTTCTTCACAAGAGCTCCTCCTTCTCTCTTCTCTCTAGACTTTTGAAATGTTGCTTGAGATTTGGTGTGAAAAATACAAAGAATTGAAGGCCTATTTATAGAAAAAGGTTGTGGCAAAGTTGCAATTTATTTGAACTTCTTCTCCTTCAATATGAGCCATAGGATCTAGGGTTCCATGTAAGACTTCATCCTCACCCTTGGATCCCCCTTGCCGACCTCCCCCTTCTCTCTTCCAAAAATGATGTCATCCTATCCATTTGAGATTTTCTCCTCTGATAAATTTCCTGCTTAGTGTTCTAATCGTATATACTTAATTAATCTCAAATACTTTCAAAGGTACACTTTGAAGCTTATGTAATCACTTGAGAAGTACTTTAAATATCAAGGATTATGGTCCAATTAGAGGTCTTTACCAGTCTTTTAGTCAGTTTAGGAAAAATTCCGTCAGTTACGGAAATGACATCGGACATAACCCACTCCGGGATAAAAAATCACTTCATAATATGTCCTGATGTTAGATACTTAGTTCACATATTTCAAGATATGATTTAATTTCTATCGGTTCTCATTTATCCTATTTGCTTTTTCACTAAATATCTCTCATATATCTTCAACTTTCCTTTCTCTCTCCTTACCACTTGACACACTCATACACACTCCCAAACAATCAACAATTTCGGCTCCCCTTTCCCCCATTCTTGACTTTTCAACTTTGCTTTAGTTACCTCATCCTCTTCCAATATTAATTGCTCCATGTGCTTGCTTTAACATGTGAGTTTTGTTTAATATTAAACCATAGTTTTCTTCTTTTCTAAGCCAAGTGACCGTGGCTCCCTTTCATCTTCCATTCTTCCAATTTGTGTTTTAATTGTCTCACAATATCAAGAAGAAAAAGTTCCTTATTGGTGGATTTTACTTCACAAGGATTATACTTTATGAGGGTTAATTAAGGCCTTAAGATTTAGCTTTATTAGATTTAATCCATTGCTTAATAATCTCTAAAGCATCATTGTTGATCAATTATGCTTACATGTTAGGAGGGTTTATGTAATTAATCTCATACACTTCTTAATCATGCATTTTTAATTATTAATTAATAAATTTCTAAATTTAGTATAAATATATTTAATTGCCCTTTAGTTGTTGATAATTTATTTTAGTTGGAATATGTATTAGTAATTATCTTTATGCTATTCTAGGTCATTAGTCTTTAATTAGAGTCACACATTCCTAATTATGCCTTAATCCCATGATTAGTAATATTTTGTTAATCAATTATGCTTTAGGGATCTTATATATTTTCTTAATCATTTAATTAACAATCTCCCTTTTACTAATCTTGACTAATCTTTAATTAGGGGTTGTTCATAATTAATTTTGGACATTCCCTTGATTCATGCTTAAATAAATAGCATTTAATTATTTATTTAATCATCTACTAATTGTTGACAATTTTCTTAATTAAGATTAATTATCTTTGTAATACCCTAAAATCTGAATTATGATAAATAGGTGAATATGTGGTGTCAAAGCCTTGTAGAATATTTATTCTAATTTCTAAGGAAAATTCTAATGAAATTAGAAGAAATAAAGGCCAAAAATGCAATTATGGGCCATAAAATGCCCTGAAAATATTATGATAAATCTGAAATGGTAATAAAATATTTGTTAAAAATTAGAGAGTATGTTGTCTCTAATTTAGGGAATTTTTGGGATTATTTTCCCTGGAAAATAATGAGGCAAAAATCAAAAAGTATTTGGAGGACCAAAAGGACCCCATGACTTTTAATATTTTACATGGGACATAAAATATCAATGTCAAGAAAATAGTTGTGAGATAATGGTTAATCCTAAATAAGAAAATTATAAACAATTAGTGAGAGATTAGTTAAATAATTTCTGGCTAATTGATTAAGCACGATTGAGAGAAAAATCCAAGGGTAAATATGTAAAACCCTTTAAGTAAATGTTAATGGCTAAAATTAGTATAAAATATATTTTCTAATTAATTGTAAAATATTAAGAAAAATATATAAGATTAAGTAATTTTAAGCCTAAATCCATATACGGACCAATAGGAAAATTTTGTGGATTATATAATATATAATATTAATTAATTAAAAAATAAATAAATAACAGAAAAAAATAAAAGGGGCAGCGAAATATTAGGTGTGAAAGGGGTTGGAGATTTTTCAAAATAATATCTTGATATTTTGTATTATTATAATAATATAAATTGTGATATTTTTGTGAAAAAGCAAATAGGATAAATGACCACTAATAGAGATTAAATTCTATCTAGAAAACCATGAATTAGGTTTCTAAGGACATTTATCCGAAAATGTTCGTCAGGCAACGGAATGACCTGAATAGGATCAAAAATTTAGTTAATCTAGATATTTCTAAAGAGGATGAATAGACCTTTGAGGCTATGTTCTTGGATTTCTGAGATTCTCCAAGATTACGCGATTAGAACACCGAACAGAGACTTTATCGGTAGGACAACTTCTAGAGCAAGGGAGTGACATCACCTTGATGATGTCACTTGGTTGAAAGATGATGTAAGGAGGTGGATTGTGTGGCCAACAATGAAGCTTCTAGAAACCCTAAATTCCATGGCTTAGAATTGAAGTAGAAAGTTAGAAGTTTACTATTTTGCCTCACAAATTCTTCTATAAATAGCCACCAATCCCTTTGAGAATTCAGCACACCAAATTCTCTTGCATATTTCGAAATTCTAGAGAGAAGTTAGAGAGAGAAGATCTGGAGAAGTTGTAGTGAAGTTCTTCAACGGGTAAGTTCTTCGGTTCTAGTCTTTAGTTCGGTAGTTCTTGAAGTTCTAGGGTAGATGTTGTTTTGATCTTTAATCTTCCAAGTATGATTAGATATCATGTTTTAGGGGTAATTAAGGTATTAATTTCAAAACTAATGTTGGAGGAAGAGTTATGGCAAAATTTTGGAAGATTTGAGTCAAAGTAACGAAGTTCTGGCGAAATTTCGCCGATTAGGGGGTCGGGGGTAAAAATGGTCATTTATGACTAAAATGTCTGTCGTAATTACTGATTTCTAATAGATACGATATTATCCTTATAGGATATCCCGATTACGTTCTAATCAATTGTCGTACCGTATTCCGGCGTAAGTATCGTTTACAGCCAACGAAGGTACGTTCACGTCTTGTAACACTAACTCGATGGTTACATTATGCGTGTATGTGATGTGTGTATGGTATGTTTATATGTGGTGTGTTGTTGGAATGCATATTGATGTTAGAAGATAGCTGTATGCATCTTTGGGAGCGATATATCTGTAATCTTGGGAAAGATATGTCTCAGTAATCTTTGGGAGCGACATGTCCGTAATCTTTGGGAGCGATACGTTTGCATGATGGTGGCAATACATTTGAATTGGTTGGGTGTGATTCATATGTTGTGATAATATTGTTCGTAACCCATATGCTGTATATGTAAACATGAGATTAACCGTTACCTGGGATCCAGTGCGGATCTCAGATCTTAACATAGCGTCAGGGTCAGGAGGACTGAGGACCAAGGAGAGGAGGAAGCGGCAAGCTTAGAGGCCGTTATCTTCTCACAACTATTGTATTGACATTGGTAATTTATGCACCATGTATTATTTTAAAAATCATAGGGAAACTTATATTTCCCCAAAATAATATTGGATTTTGCCTCTTTAATTTTCAAGGAAGGTAATCCAATAAATTACCAAAATTAGAGACAATATACTTTCCTATTTTTAATAAATATTTAATTGCCTCTTAGGATTTATTATAATATTCTCAGGGTATCTTATGACCTATAAATGCATTTAGGGATTTTTAGCACTTCTATTCCTTTTAATTTCAAAAGAAATTACCCTAAAATAATAAGACAAATATCACAAGTTTTGAGACCATATATTCTTACCTATTTGAAATAGGTATTATTTATCATATATAATATAATATTTAGGATAAATAATTATCCGGGTATTACATTAATGGTATTGGACCCTTGCCAACTCAAGAAGAGTGTAAGGTGTACAAATAGTTCCATTGAAGCAGCCGTTCATAGCAATCTCACATGATACTTCAGTTATATGCTTCCATGCATCAAAATAATAGTACGTACTTTAATTTGTTCTATCTGGACACACACTATTTTCTTCATTGTTATAACAAGGATCCTGGATGTCTGTGATTCCTGTACATTTTCAAGCAAACCCATGTGAATATATGAATCCAAATCCAAATCAATATATTCAATATATATTTTAATGTAAATTATATTAAGTAACATTCAAAAGTATGATTAGTGTTAAATTCTCAAACTTTGTACTACCTCATGTTCTTAATATAAGAATAATTTAATTAAAAATAATTAAACTATAATAAGTATATATTATATATTAGAGACCGGAGGAAGAAGTATAATGTGTAATAAGTAAGAAATAACCTGCCAGTAAACTATAAAATTTATAATAGGTCAAAGTATTTATAAACTAAATAAAGATATGACCCATTTTTCAAACGTGCATAATGCATAAGACACTTAAACTAATACAATATTGTTGTGTGATATTGGATTTATATACAGTTAGATTGTTTCTCTGGGAATTATTAAGAAAATGCAAATTCATGCTAAGCACAACAATATAATATATCTAAAGAATTAAATTTGAAATAAAATTATTCTACATAAAATATAAAATAAGATTATATAAGTATTGTTTTTTCCTTTTGATTTTATATTTTACACACACATACACAATTCTTACCAAGTGTTTGATGCCTTTCGGTGATGATTTTGTGCACCTTGTAATTATCGTATATTGTAAACAATGAACCGACGAGTTTGCTTTGTAAAAATAATAGCTTTTCAGGAAGTTTATCCCTATAGTATCTTGAACTGCAATTTCCTGTATATTCAAATGGCTCAC
>JAMWYP010000963.1:0-14162 GCA_025563575.1 Acacia pycnantha | reverse complement strand
GTGTGAGAGTTCGGAGAAGTCGTGTGGGAGGTAGAGAGGTCCAACAAAGAACGGAGAATCAAAGTAACTGGATGCCATTTTAAATTTTAAATAAGGTCATTTTGGGAAAACACATATAATTAACTAATTTAAGTACTATCCTAAATCTCTAAAATTAGATAAATATGTCCTATAATTAGGACTAGAGGGAGTAGTAAATATAAATATTTTTACACATTTTAATTCCCAGGTGTGGTTTAACAGAATGGATTCAACTTCACTATTGATAGCCTCTTCCCAGAATGGTGCTTCAGGGAAGCCCATAGCCTCTCTATATATTCGAGGCTCATTTTCCAACAAAAAGGTCAGAAAATCAGACCAAAGGATGTTGCGGTCCTTTGTTTTGCATTATGTCTAGGTTCCTTTTCTACTGAGGATCATCACTCGGTCATAGTATCCCACGGTATCACAATATTGTCATCATTATTACCACTTGCTTCACTTCCCTTGTTATACGGAAATACATTCTCAAAGAATGTAGCAAGCGTCCCTTGACTCAATAACCGTATTAATATGAATATATAACACATCAGACTTATAAACCAAAAACCGATGTGCACTACTGTTAAGTGCATAGCCAATAAACACACATTCCATTTTCTTAGGTCTGATTCTCAATCTTTTGAGTTTAGGAATCACAACCTTTGCTAAGCACCCCTACACTTTCAAATATTTCAAGGAAGGTTTATTTCCTATCCATATTTCGTATGGTTTTGTATCGTTTTGTGAGGCACTCTATTAATGATAAAATTAGCCTAAAACGACTTCCACTCAAATTTTGTGGTAAACCGGATGTAATCAACATTGCATTTTTTTTCCAATGTCTAATTTTTCATTAATATGAAACATTCAACCATAATGATGCTATACAAATTTCACATAATTTGGTAGTGATGCATACCCCAACTATAAATCTTTACAACCTTTGGATTGATCCATAATCGCCCTATAATAAAATTCAAATCACCCATAACACAAACATAACGTCATAGCATCAACGTTATGGGTAATTGAAATATCACCATAATATTTGGAATTAAAATAATTCATAAAGATTTGGCTACTTTGGTGACTAACAAATCCACCATTCTTAATTCCAAAAATTAAATATTTAACATGCCATAATATTTAGAATTAAAACAATTAATAAAGAATTGACCACTTTGGCGACTAATAAATCCACCATACTTAATTACAAAACTTAAATATTTAACATTCATACAATTGCTATCATAATATTAAAAAAATCATAAAATTAATCATAGCCACAAAATCATACATAATTATAAAATTAAGGCTATAATCGCATTTCTACGAATACATGAAACCAACTCTGTTAATCATATCAATTGGCCAGGTAAGTGCAAATCTAGTGGGAGTCTCTCTGTACTATTGCAACGGTGACTAATTAAATAACCATTAAAGCAAGGTTTAGCCTTTGAACCATTTTCCTAGACACCAATTATACGAATTAACTTTATCTGATTCCACCACCAAAAATCCACATTTTGACATATGACTTTTCATCCAACAAAAAAACACGTAATAAAAAACATATGACTTTTCATCCAACAAGTCACTCTCATTATATTTTTGATCAACATATAGAGGCTTTAACAAAAATAATTTGTTCCTTTTCTAAGCCAACAATAATAGGTAACTAAATGACCTAAAATTAAAGCCTAGGATGCCTCGTTTTAATTAAATTTGGTGAAAATTATAGCCCAAAAATGTGCAGCCCAAAAAGCTGTACATTTTTTTTTCGATAAGCCCAATGAAACACCTTTTAGGCTTAACTTTGCCCAAACTCCATTTGAGCACAACACCATTTTTGATAGCCCAAAACCATTGTACGCCCAATTCCTTTTTTTAAAAATAAAATAAAATAAAATATGAATTGCCTTAAGCTAAGCCCAGCCCAACATCAAATTCCATTTTTATTTAAAATGAAACTATGCGTCCCATGCTTCCTGATGAATCTTGAGAAAGAATTGGAGGAAGAATTGGTGAATGTGTTAAAACAGGAAGAGCTACTGTGGTTCCAGAAGTCAAGAGGGATATGAATTAGCCAAGGGGATAGAAATACGAGGTACTATCACAATAAGACAATGATTTGTAGAAGGAGGAATAAAGTAAAGAATCTTAAAAATAATAAGGGGGTTTGGGTGGAGGATGAGAATCTTATTTGTAACATGTTCTATAATTTTTATGATTCTCTGTTCTTGGAGGAAAATATGAATAAAGGATGGCATATGACCGAGACAAGGTTGGGGAGTAGTGAGAAGGGAGGATATGAGAAGAATAGGAAGGAGGTTAGAGAATGATGAAATTAGGCGTGCATTCTTTGATATTGGAGGATTCAAGGCGCAAGGGGAAGATGACTTTCCGACTGTATTTTATCAAAGAAATGGGGATGTGGTAGGACAAGAAGTTTATGAGTTGATTAGAAAACTATGAAATAGACCCGAAAGGATTGTAGATCTCGAACAAAACTTTCTTGGTCACAGTACCAAAGGTGGAGAGCCTATAGTGGGTTACTCAATTTAGACCAATTGTGCTTTGTAATGTGCTATATAAAGGATTGACAAAGATACTAGTGTGCAGATTAAAAGATGTTATAGATAGTCTTATGTCACCTTTTCAGGCTAGCTTTGTGCCGAGACGTAATATCCAAGAGAACATTATCATCGCCAAGGAGATTGCCCATATGATGCAAAGGATGAGTGGCAAGAAATGTTATGTGGTAATTAAGATTGATCTTGAGAAAGCCTACAATAGACTAAGTTTGGGGTTCTTAATTAAAGTTTTGCACGAGATTGAATTACCGGATAATATAGTCAATATCATTAAATATTGCTTGTATTCTGTTAAAATGTATTTATTGTGGAATGAGAGCGAGAAAAGAGGAGTTTAAGCCAACTAGAGGATTAGACAAGGTGATGCCCTATCGCCTTATCTATTTGTTCTTGCTATGGAGAAGTTATCTCATATTATTGTGGATTCCGTTGAAGATAGAAGATGGAAACCGATCAGGGTAGGAAGAGCTATTGTATGTATATCACACCTCATATTTGCGAATGACCTATTGTTGTTACGTGAAGCTAGTGAGAGAAGAGATGGGGAATGCGCTTGAATGTTTGGATCTGTTTGGGAAGTTTGAGGGCAGAAAATCAACACAAGTAAGACTTCTATTTTTTCTCGAAGAGTGTTCCTAGAGGCAAACAAAGCATCATTTGTGGGATGAGAGGTTTCCAACGCAAGGAGGAGTTGGGAAGGTACTTAGGGGCACATATGACTTAAGGCCGTAATTCCAGAGCTAAATATCAATTTTTGTTTGAAAAAGTACAAAGTAAACTTAGTGGATGGAAAGCCAATCCTTGGCCCTAGCAGGAAGGACCACTTTAGTTCAATCAGTAACATCACAGGTTATAAACTTCCAAATGCAACATTAAATCATTCAATGTGGAGTTTGTAATGAGATTGAAAAACTCCAAAGAAATTTCATTTGGGGTTCGGATGGGGAGAAGAAGAAATTACATGCGATTAGTGGGTAGAAATGTGTAGGCCTAAGGAGGAAGGAGGGGTAGGTATAAGGAGATTAAGGGCATGAATGATATTCTGATAGGGAAAATTGTATGGAATTTATTAGCCAAACCGAAATGATTGTGTTCTAAAATCCTAAAAGCTAAATATGGAAGGGGTGCTAATTGGCTAGCTAAGTGCATTGTGAGGCAACATGGTTCACCCTTATGGGAAAATGTTGCTAGATTATGGCCTGAAGTTACTAAGGGCATTGGATGGGAAGTAAGGGATGGTAGGAGTGTGAAATTTTGGGAGGATAGATGGTTGAATGGGGTTGACAAATTGGGGAACTATTATGTTGGGGAGTTGAGAATGCTAAATCTAGCTCTAGCGTGAGTCAAAACTTAAACAGAGAAGGGAATTGAACCTGGGCATGGCTTGAGGGGGTTCTACCATATTAGGTTTCTCAATTATTAAAGCCATTCCTCCACCGTGTGTTGAGGATGGTGATGACATAGTTGTGTGGAGAGGGGACATGGAGACAGGTTTTCGTATCTCAAATGTATCGGCGGTTGAGAGGAGATGTGAATATGGAGTTGGGGGCTATTTGGAAGGTGAAAACTACAAGAAGGATCCGGTATTTTGTGGTCGGCGCGAGATGTGAATATGTGTCTCAAATTTGTGTAATTTGTTGACTATAATTTTGGGCAATTTTCTCTTGAAATTAAATAAATCAAAGGCCAATTTTGAAATTTTATTTAGGGATCATAAAATACAATATAATTATCATAATTAAACCATGGTTCTTAAATAATCAAAAGAAGTAATAAAATGGTAAATAAACACTAAAACAAATTAAAGGAAATTAACAAAAATTAATGGGCAATTAAACTTACATTAATTAAATAATTTGTGTAAATCTTCCTAATTAATCAAGGGGAAAATTAAGAGGCAACAATTAGGGAATATCTTAATTTAAAAATCAAGGACTAATTAAAGACAAGATTAAGCCTTGAATGAGTTTCTATTGACCATAATCAATTAAGGAACCAATCACATAATGACAATTATACTTAATATCATAAAAACCACCACATTTGGGATGCTAATTTAGATTAGATATGCAGCCCCTAAAGTCATGAGAAGGACGAAATTTCACATGGAGGAAAGAGAATAAAGATTAAACAATGTTATAATTATAAGAGCACATGTGTTATAAGATAAAAATTTTCAAATAGTTGTAGGATTTTTCTACATAAATAGAAGGCCAAGATTAAGTATAATAAAGTGGAATCTAATGGCCTTGATTAATTACATTAATTAACCTAAATCCAAGTGATAATTAATGGACTAATGGGGAGTTTGAGCATTTATCTATTAGAGGTAAGAAAATCACAAAAATTCTCAAGAGCCAAGAGAGAAGGGGGATAAGGTTTTGGCTTATGAAGAAGGAGGAAATATATTTTGATTAAGTTATTGTGATAATTAAGAGCACATGGGAGAATTAATTGCATTGAATAAATGGAAGAGGATAATGGTTCTTGGGATAAGGTTTTTAATGGAGTTGGAAGAGGATAAAGGAGAGAGGGATGAGGGGGCATAAGCAAAGTAAGTTCTTGAAGTTCTAGTTTTAGATTCATAGATAAGTAGTGTTTTGATCTTTAATCTTCCAATATATTTTTTATTTCATGTTTGTATGGTTAAAAATGGCTTAATTTCGAAAATTTGATGGAAAATATGATGGAGCAAAATTTTTGGAAGTGGAAGATCAAAGTAGCGAAATTCTGGAAAAATTTACCGTTGGAAGTTTTCTGGAGGCAGCGTTATTAAAGCTATTATTTTATGTATTAAATGAAGTCCTAAAATCATGAAATTTTTCATGAACAAAGTAGACATCCAGGGATTTTTAAATATATAAAATATGTGGTGTTTTGAGTTCTGTGGAAGGAGAAGAAAATTCTTGAAGTTGGGTTTTGGGAAAATTCTGGACGAAGTTGGAGAATATTAAACTAGTAATGACTCGGTGATTTCGAGTTAAATCCATTATTTTCCTAGAAACTATACTTATCAAGGGTCACTTTTTCTTTGGAAGCACCTCATTTCTATTTTTATAGAATTAATTATGATTTTCTAAAGTTACCGAAAAATCTGCCCAGAAATGCTGAAATGACGTTTTTAAGGAAATATAAGGGTATAATTGGAATATCAAATCCACCAGGGGTAAAAAGGTCAAAAGTGGCTAAAATATCTCTTAAGATATTTTTTTCAAGGGAATAATGCGGTGATACTAATATAGGATATCCGGGAAAAGCAGGAGTTGTACCGAACAGACAAACGTACCGCTAAGCTCTACGAACTAAGGTACGGACGCGTACTATAAATCTAACTCTGATGCTTCTTGTATGTTTATATGTGATAGAGTATTTCATAGAGTCATGAACAAAACTTTGTCTTGGGTTATGCACCGTGGCTAAGACTCGGTCTTAGGTCACTGTTTACATACATTCAGCTTTATGCGGGTTATAGTATTGATAACACAATAGTGTTGTTTTCCTAGCGCTGAGGAAACGAGAGGCCGTCGTGACACTGGTTAGTGAAAGCGTGGATAAATTTACATGTCTTTGTGTGCTAAAATCTTGTTGTGTTGTTATAGCCTTACATTTCTTTGTGTGCTATGTATGGTATCTTTGTAATGTTATGAATATCTATCTGTCATATATTTTTATACTTGAGCATGAGGTTAATTGTTACTCGAGGTCCGATGGGTATTGGATCTCGGCACCCATAGCTTCGGGATCCGGAGGATCGGGAGCCGTGACAAGGGTAAGCAGCACGCGTGAGGACTCGGCTGAGTTTTATTTTGGAGATGTATTTACATATCTAAGTAGTTAGAATTTTGAAATACTCGGATAAATGTACCGCTATAGTAAACAACTGGATATGCCACAGCTAGTATTTGGTCACATACTTATCAGTTACTCATACTCTTATCTGCTCCGATGCTCTACTCTGATAAAAATATATTATTCCGCTTTGAAAAATGGGGTGTTACACTTGGGTGGGTGTGATATGTAAACTATAAATACATATCAATTAGTTAGTTAGTTAAGACTGTTAGTATTAGTAGTTAGCTGTTATGACAGTTAGGAAGCTATTGGGCCTTGAGTCTAAGCCTAGTAAGTAATATACTATATATAGGCCTATAGACTAGTGAGGAAGAAGGTTTTTGAGATGTATTGTATCTGAATATGATGAATAAATGAGGAGTGCAGCAGATCTGCCTCTCTCCCTTCTTGTTCCCCCCATTTCTTCTAATCTTCTACAACCTTCTTATCAGTGGTATCAGAGCGAGTCATCCTCGGCTCCTCCGCCGTGAATTCCGATTTTCTTGCATCGGCCATAGCCATTCTTTCCCCAGCAAGGGCCGATAGTCAAGAATCCCAATCAAGAAGCAAGTGTCAATTTTAATGCAGCCGAGTCATTCTCTGCCCGATTTGATTTGGCATTTGAGACATAATTCAAGAAAACTCAAAAAGATCAACCAAGAATCGATCAAGGCAAATTTTTCAATCAGGAGCAGCGTTTTTTTCAACCATACCTCTGCCAAAGAGCCATAAACAAGACCGACAAACCTAGCGGTCAAGATCATACAGATGGCTTCTCAACAGTGGGCATTGTCTTAGCATAAAAAATTGTTCCGTTAGTGTTCACACATCAAGATTTGACAAAAAGCCAAGAAAGGTCGAGTGCCCAATAACTCTGGGAAGTCCTTCGATGGAATCGACTGGTCCAAGAATTTGTTTTGCCGCCTAAACGGGTTCGTCGACGGGTTCAGGGGTCATCAACGCCCTGTTTCTGCCATCATCCGAATCTGGGCATTGGTTCGACAGGCTCGGGGTATTGTTTCGTCAGGTGTCGACAGGTCCTGAACGTGTAGCGTCATCGATTGAGTGCAAGAACCCAATTGTGCATGCATTGAGGGGGCGGCACGTTCTTGGGGTGCGACACGTCAAGGCCAATTGTATCCGCGAGTCTACGCCTCGTTTCGGCCACCTGCGATTATTGCATCTAGTCGGCGGGATTGGGAGTGTTATCGGGTTACAGTCCAGAGGGTCATTCGCAAACACGTCGCTGCTGATTCTGCCGATAGCCAGGCGGGGTCGGAAATCTCCCATTTCTTGCGATTCAAATGAGGTGTCGGTCTTGGATGATTGAGTTGCATCGTCGGTGGGTCAACGGGTTTGTCGTAATCACCGGTGCCCTGCTTCGCGCTAGGTGTCGACTCGGCATACCAAAAGCTTTGAAGGGAATTGCATTGTCGATTTCGTTCTATTTCTCGCGCCAGTGTCGTCGTGTCTGCATTATTCAAAGATATACCGGATTATTGAATTGCATTATCGGTTTCGTCTACAATCACGTTGCGTGTGTGTCGACAGTGTCCACAGGTTATTGAAGTGCTTCAACGATTTTGTTCGATTCCTTGTCCATTGGTCGACACGTCAACTCCCGCATGTCCACTTCTTGCAATTCAAACCCGATCCTTGGTCTCGTCCAACACCGACAATACTAACTCTACACATCGGGTAGCATTCTTATAATCTCGGAACCGAATTTCGATCGAGGCACGTTGTCCTGCTCGTCATCCGCTCGGCTTCGGAAATTTGGTTTTGGATTCGGGAAATCGTGGGTCTGGTTGCATCGGCGGGTACAGAGTTGTCATCCTCAACCACGTCGGTCATCAAGTATTAATTCTGGCATTGCCACGTCGATACTTCCACAATCGAATTGACATGTATTAGCTCGTGTTGAACCGCAATGAAGGACAAACTCGACAACCAAGCCTCTGTCCAGACACCATACTGAGGTTGTGCACTCATTTTGGGTGTTGACACGTTAGTCCCTGCCAGTCGAAGACTCTGTTTCTTTTTCTGATTCATCACAGCGTCAAGACTGTTTCAGTGAATGATCGCAACTCGTTCGCAGCAACAATGTCGAATGACCTGAATGAGCATGTACGAGCATTGGAGTTGACAATAGCAGACCTTCCAAATAAAATTCAGACAGCCATTACCAATCAATTTGATGACATCACTGGAGCTATTCAAACAATCATTACCAATCAGTTTGCAGCCTTCACCGCCGAACAGGAACGTCCACCGCGAGTTGAAGATGTCCAAGAGAATAATGGGGATCATTTCGAGGTCCTCAACCCCAACGACTGTAAGGCAGAGTACACTCCTCCATTGCGGCAGACCAAAAGTTACTTCCCACAGTTCCAACGCCATGACATTGAGGGGTGGCTATACAATTGCGAACGCTACTTCGAAATCGACAACACCCCTGACATGTGGAAAATCAGATTGGCGAGTGTCAATCTAGATGACAAAGGATACATATGGCACCAGTCGCTTATGGATGAAGACCAAAACAGAGCCATTTCTTGGAATGAATACAAAAGGGCTATCAAGACTCGATTTGGAGCACCCTACGAATCACCGATGGCTGAGTTGAAGCGATTATGCCAAAGGGGCTCATTGGACAATTACAAGGATGATTTTAAGAAGGACTCGTACATCGCGAGTGTCCGCATTCGCCATCTAACTTGAAGACCTTGAGAGTTCCGAAGTTGAGGGTGATGGGGTCGGGAATCGAAGCACATAAAGAGACAAAAATGATGTCGAATATTTCTATTCTGTCGTTGCTGTCCTCACAAACCAATAGAGTTAGCTGTGATTCAGCAAAGAAGTCACAAGCCGATAGAGTTAGCTGTGATTCGACAAAGAAGAAGTCGCAAGCCAATAGCGAGGCGTGATTCAGCGAAGAAGAAGGCAATAGTTGAATGGAAAACGAGGATAATTTCGAAACGATTTGGCTTTTATGTGGGTGACTAAGGGACAATTTGAAAAGTCAAGCATTATTGCACCACTGGTGTCCAAGATTAATGCAAAGATTCGGAGATGACACGAAATCGGAGGTTCGGTATGAAAATTCAAGAGCTACCGGTTCCCATTTTCTTCTTTCTTGATGAGCTCTTGGGCTTTGAAGATGCATACATGAGCCCAATAACTTTACAATTGGGTCTCACAATTCCTATGGGTATCATAAATAATGGGATGTTGCAAGGAATGTTCTGTCTTCGTGTTCTACCCAAAAATTGCTGCACACTTGGTTCCGGGCAAGTTAATTGCAATGCTTTATGGAAGAAGTTGTCCGTTGAGTAGGAAAGAAAAGAAAGGAAAAAATGGTCAGTCACTTGTTCAATATTCTCCTACACAAAGCTTGCTGCAAATTTGGTTCGGGGCAAGTTAATGAAAATGCTTTATGGAAGAAGCTCGTTTGCTAAGCACGAAAAAGAAGAGAGGATAAACACTAGGTGGCTCCAGTACTGAAGATCAATCTGAAGACAAAATCTGGATACAAGATTGAAAGCAGCAATCCTTCAAAGATTAGTAAAAGTGCAGAATTTGGCAACTTAGGCTTATGTTCTATTATTTCGTTTTGTTGCATCGCTTGTAATTTTGAGTTTTAGTTTTGTGTTTTGTTTTCTTCCATCCTTGAGGGCAAGGATGTTTTGGGAAGGAGTATTGATATGTAAACTATAAATACATATCAATTAGTTAGTTAGTTAAGACTGTTAGTATTAGTAGTTAGCCGTTATGACAGCTTAGGAAGCTATTGGGCCTTGAGTCTAAGCCTAGTAAGTAATATACTATATATAGGCCTATAGACTAGTGAGGAAGAAGGTTTTGAGATGTATTGTATCTCGAATATGATGAATAAATGAGGAGTGCAACAGATCTCGCTCTCTCCCTTCTTGTTCCCCCATTTCTTCTAATCTTCTACAACCTTCTTATCGGGGTGAAACAAAATTTTGATGGTGCTACTAGAGGATGTCCATGCTTGACAAAGGTTGTGGAGGGGTGTTGAGGAGGAGTGATGGTAATTGGATTAGTGGTTTTAGTAGGAAGTTAGGACATTGTCAGGCTTTGGCTATTGTGATTTAGGGGTTTGTACAGGGTCTTAGATTGGCATAGGGTTTAGGCTTCAACAAGATTATTGTAGAAGGAGACTCAACTATGGCTTTACACATGATTCAGGATGCTTGGATCCAAGGATGGGCTAGAGACAGAACTCTGGATACATGGCTACGAGACAATAACAATGAGCTATAGATTTGCTTTTCCCATATTTTGCGAGAAGGCAATCTTTGTGTGATTGATTAGCCAAGTTTAACTTTATTTGTAATGAGGATTTTACTTGTCTTTAATTCTCCTCCAGGGGGTGGTAGATTTTACATGAGGGATACTGTGGGTGTTGTTTACCCACGTCTAGAATCAAATTAATTTTAGTGAAATAATAGGCGATTAAGCCCCAATTTTTACCAAAAATAATATAAAAAAACTGTGCGGCCCATGTATCTAAGCCCAATTCTGCAATATATATATATTTTTTTAAAAAAAACATTGAAACACATCGTTTCATTTAAGGAAGGGAGATGATGGGTCGCTTCTGGGTCAAAAGCTAATTTTAGGAATTAAGGGCTATTTTCTTGAAAAGTTCAAGAAAAATAGTTAGAGGTTATCGTTTGTCCTACAAATTATAAGAAGGGAAAATTACGCACAGGTTCCAAGGAAGAGAGTTTATCACAATAAAGTCCCTTGAAATCATGAAATTACACAGAAGTCCCAAGGGACCTGGTTGTAATTATTTGTGAATGTACAATTACCAATTGGACATTCCTTCCAATTCCTCTCTCCCGTTCTCCTCTCTCTCTCCTCTCTCCCTTTTTCTTCCTACCTCCGAGTGAACATGGTGATTCGGTCTCCCATTTCATTTCTTGGTATAATCGCACTTTCTTTGACCATCCTAAGGTTTTTCTTTTTTGATATTATTTATTTCCCAAAAATAGAAAGAGTACGAGGAGTTTGGGAGGATGCGAATGTTAGATCTCGAATATTGAATATAACGAGACTTTGCGTCGACATCTTACGAGTTAGGTGGTGGATGAGCCTTCCTTTACCTTCCTACAAAAGGCTTGGATAAGATTTGGAATATGATATTTTTTCGGATGATATTCGAACGTACTAACATTGAGGCGCCATGGAGAAAGCATAAGCCTTTCTTTTGTTGGCTTATGCGCCGTGCAATTGTGACGAAGAAGGGCTTTTGAGCATACATAACATTCTAGAGAGTCAAAGAGTCAGCGACTTCTTTATTGCCATAGCATATTTTTCAATCCCCTTGAACTCCTCTACTTCGTTAGTCGCTCCTCTCTCTCAAATTTTGTTGTAAATATATACTTTGTCTCATTGTAAATCAATACTTTTCCACGTTGTAAATAGCCTCTGGAAGTCAGACATGAAAGATTGACATTTTGAAATTTTGTTGTAAATATATATTTTGTCTGTTGTAAATCAATACTTTTCCTGTTGTAAATAGCATCTGGAAGTTAGAAATGAAAAAATCCTCGTTTTGAAATTTTGTTGTAAATATATACTTTGTGCATTTGTAAATTTATATTTTCCTGTTGTAAATAGCCCTAGAAGTCGAAATGGAAAAACTCGGTTTTGAAACTTTGTTGTAAATATATACTTTGTCATTTGTAAATCAATACTTTTCTCATTGTAAATAGCCTCCGGGCAATAAAGTCTTTTACTAATATGAATTAATTACATGTAGTGCACAGGGACTTCTCGTAATTTCATGATTTCAAGGAACTTTATTGTAATAAAGTCTTTTCCTTGAGACCTATGTATGTAATTTTTCCTCTTATAAGAAGCTAATTAAGGAAGAAAATCTTTATAAGGGATTAAGAAGTAATTTTCAGAAATTAAGTTATGCCTTAAAGGCTTAAAGGATGAAGCCGGAAATAAAGTTTAGTTGAAGGTAAATGGGTCATGAGACCGATATAATTCATCTGCCCTTATTCTTTTCTTCTATCTCGACACAAACAACTAAGAAACAGAGAGATGTTGAGCTCGAGAGAGATCGAGAGACCCAGAGGAACAGACAAGGGTCGGAGGTGAAGAAGAGGAAGAAAAGGAGAAGATTTTCTACATGCAAGGCTAAATTTCAGCTATGTAAGTCTCCCAATCTTCCTTCTATCTTATATTTCTTCATTTGAGTGATGTTTTGAGAGTTTTAGGTTGATGAAATTCGAAGCTAAGTAAAGAGATACCACCGAATAGAGGTTGTAATAGTATCTTTGAGTAGATTAAAGATAATATTTGAGGTTGCATGAGTTATTTGGTTTTGATTTGTAATAGCGGAACCTGAAGCCCCTGTTTTGATGGGTTAGCGTCAGGTTTTTAAATGCAAAGGGCTAAAGGAAGTCTAAACAGAGTGGAGAGAACATGATGCTTTTATATGTATGCATTCATCAGACCGTATATGATGTTAGAGAATGTGGGGACTGAATTTTGGGATTGGAAACTGCTTTACGGCCTGTTATTTAATATTTCAAAGAGATGTGCCATGAATTCTATGGGTTTCTGCTGTTTAGGTTCATTCTAGGGAGCTGAAACCTGTAAATTAACCATGTCATTCCACTGTCTAATGCTATTTAGATTAATAAATAATAGTGTTAGCTTTCTAGGCTAAGTTTTAAATTGTTAAAATGATGGTTAAAATCAGATAAAGGAGTTGAAATTTTTTTTGGCAAACCATTTTTGTGTGGACAGATTAGTTAAGGAAATGAAAGGAGGGTTTATATGTGGATAAGGTGTACAAATGTTGATTTTATATGATATATGGTTGGTGACAGGCTATAAGATCATAATAATTGAAGCCTAAATAGTTGCTGTTTTGGGTCCATGTGTCTTAAAATGAATAGTTTAAATTATTGGGTTGTGGTTTAAGTGTTAAGGTGACGTTGGAATAATGGTTACATGATTCTATAAAGCTGGAAAATAAATTCAGAATAAAGGAGGATAATATAAGCTTGTAAAGTTGGAGTTGTGGAGTCTGTAAACTGACTTACAGATTACTGTTTAATGTCCCTAAATGCTACATAATTGGTTTAGATGTTTAAACCATGCCTATTGACCCTAAAATAAGGGTTTAAACATTGTTCTTGAAGCTGTAATTTGTGGGTACCAACATGTAGTTGGCCAAACCATGGGGGATACTATGCGGTAAAATTTTTTTTAATACCATCTATATAAATATATTAAAAGGGTTTGAAACTTTTAACCTCTTACTTATATCCTATTCTACTCTCATCACTTGAGCTAATTCGGCTAAAAATTGTTTAATGAAGACACCGACAAGGAAATACGACACTAAAGCTTGATGAATTTATCTTCGTATTTTCGAATTATTATTTTATATGCTAAAGACTAAGGACTTTTTTATTGCTCATGTCAAGTTTTCCTTAAAAAAAAATTCGTTTTCTGAAAAATACTCGAGTGCTGCCTTCATTAATATGTTCAGCGATGCTAGCAGTTTTGCAGGCTACGAAGAATTTGGAGTTGTGAGATCTATTCACTCATGCCTGTCTTCGCATGGTTATGATTGGGACACTAATTTGGGAGCAGAGCCAGAAATTTACGATGATTTCAAACTGTTTGCAGAGCAGCAAGGTAATCGAGTACCTCCTAGAA
>JAMWYP010000962.1:0-14213 GCA_025563575.1 Acacia pycnantha | reverse complement strand
TAGGGGTTATCGTTTGTCATGTCACTGACATAAGGTTATGTCAGTGACTCCAAAACTACGTCGTTTTGGGGTTAGAAGAATTAATAAACTCTCAAAACGACGTAGTTTTGGGTCAGGGGAATTAATGAATGATCTTTTGGTAAAATTCATATAATAAATACTAAAACAAAAATACAAAAACACCCTTCATTAATTTCCTTAACTCTTAAAACAGACGTAGTTTGGGCTCGCTTGACATAACATGTGAAGTGACATGACAAACGATAAACCATATATATATATATATATATACACACGAGGGAAATGATATGTCAAGTAGTAGGTAAGGATTTTTCCGGTGAGATCTATACGGTGTCGTTTTGCCCGTTCACCACTTTGTCACTAAAAAAACGCGCAATAATAATGAAGCAAAGACGTCCAAACGCTATACATTAGCTTTTCCTTCTGGATGGACCCTCGTTTGGTATATATCCATGCTCTATGCTTTTCTTTATCATTGTGTTGCCTTAAAAAGGCCAAGAGCGAGAAAGACGAGGAAGGAAAAGGAGGATTAGCTTGTGATCATTCTCATTCATCTTCCTCTGCCAAAGCTTTCCAGCGAAACAAACCGGAGGTTGAAAGTAAGTTATCGGGTCCCTTTTCCTTTTGTTACCCGGCGAGTGTTTCTGAGTATAAAGCCATGAACTCTCTGAAACAGGGTCATATATAGATATATAGAAAAGGGAGTTATTTGTCATAACATTGCTGCACATAGGAATAACGAGGAAGCGTACTAAACTTTACTACTTTGTTTTAAAACTCGAGAAAAACTTAGTTTCAAAAAACTAGTTGTGTGTTGATTCATATAAATATATATAAGGAAAATGATACGTGTGTGTATAACGTTACACACGAGGAAGAAAAAAATAGGAAGGCAAAGCTTTCCACAAATTAATAATGGTGATACGTGTGTGTATAAATATATATTTAGGACACATGTTTTGTTATTATTTCAAGGTTGGTTCTTTAATTTTTGCACACTGACAAGTTAATTACTGTCATCTTTCCCATATTCGGTGACGTTTTTACACATAAATAGATATATACTAAGTCTCTTCTTCTTTCTTTCCTATTTTCATATACAGCCCTTATTCATATACAAATATATATGTTACAACGTAAAACCTTTCTCCTTTCTCAAATGTAGCGTTCATATACACACACACACACACACTTTATATACTTGATGACAACAACTTATATATTTATAAAATAGCTAATCTATCTCTATATAATTAAAACACCGGGCTTCTTTTTGTCTTCATGTCAGTGACTTATATACATATATAATACAACAACGTTCCTTTTATTGTTTTTACACAAGCGGCGATATAAATACAAGACAATGGAAATTTCTATCATCTTCCCCGAGTGCAAATTATATATACACACCTATATATATGTGCGGTGAGATTTTCTTTTTCTTCTCTTTCATTTTCTCATTGCATCGGTGTATACATATTTATCTAGATAACATGACGACATTTGCCTTCCTATTTTTTCCCAGGTGTAACGTTATACACACACACGTATCGACTTCCTTATATATTCTATATGAATCAACACACAACTAGTTTCCTTTAACAACTAAGTTTTTCGAGTTTTAAAACAAAGTAGCAAAGTCTAGTAGGCTTCCTCGTTATTCCTATGTGCAGCAATGTTATGAATGAAGCATCTTTTATGACAGCTAACTCCCTTTCTATATATCTATATATATTTTTGTTTGAAGAGTTCATGGCTTTATACTCAGAAACACTACCGGGCAACAAAAGGAAAATGGACCGAGATAACTTTCTTTCAACCTCCGGTTTGTTTATTTGTGTTCACCGTCAACACCAAAACACCCTGTTTTGGAAAGCTTTGGCGAAGGAAGATGAATGAGAATGATCACAAGCTAATCCTCCTTTTCCTTCCTCGTCTTTCGTTCTTGGCTCTGGTTAAGGCAACACAATGATAAAAAAAAGCATAGAGCATGGATATATGCTGAACCAAGGTCCGTCAGAAGGAAAAGTTAATGTATAGCGCTTGGGCGTTCTTCGCTTCATTATTATTGCGCGTTTTTTTAGTGACAAAGGCGTGGTAGGCAACGGCACCGTATAGATCTCCCTGGAAAAATCCCCTCCAGTCACTTGACATATCATTTCCCCATATATATATATATATATATATATATATATATATATATATATATATATATATATATATATATATATATATATATATATATATATATATATATTTCTATACATTATACACCTTGCTTCTTCTTTTTATTTACATTGTGAATGGGGCTAGAGGAAGCTTCCAAACTTTGAGAACTTGAAAGTCTGAGTACATTCTTCCCGTCTTTCATCTTTCTCCATGTATATCGCTTGTGTGCTCAACCATCATCTTCATCAACCGTTCTCCTTCTTCTCACTCAAACATCAATGGACCTTGCTTCCTCTCTGTTTTTTCCCTCTTCTTTCCAGTCAACATATTCGCAGCAGAAACAAGGAGGGAGAATTTTAGGACTATTCAGCTTTCTCCTTCTTTCTTGGTATTGATACTCGGTTCATTTTTGTTGTTATGTACTTCTTCTTTCTACGTTGCATTAGCGTTCTTTGTGCGAGGTAGGAACAATTTGCTTCTTCAATTCTTTTCCTTGCTTGTGCGTTTATTATACATGGTATGAATGAACATCTTCCTACTCTTTTGATTTCTGTGCTTGTGTTCGGCGTAGAACCAGAACCCTAGCCCCTGATGGGGCTAGGATGTTGATGTTGATTGGGACTTGACCTAGGAGCGATTCCTAGGGCCTACGTACCCTGAAGAGGGATCAAAGTCCACGTAGTTCGAGGATTAGATGAGGCGTTTAGCCAAAGGGGGTGGTCGTATGCTCTGTGACTGAATTCAAGTAATTGGTCCATTGTGTACTTTTAACTTTATGCATAAACCGCATAGTCAAGTTCTAGACCGGGCTGAGGTCTTTAAATAATTAGAGTCCGCTTAGTACTCTTACGGTGTCGAAACCGAGGTGCATGAGTAGGGGTGTCTAAATATACCACGCTACGAGGTTCGGAGTCGTTATCCGGGATTTTAACCGGGGTAAGGGCAAATTGTCACATGCTCATCCGTGGTCGTCGTCGGACACACTTTGACCAAGTGGACTCCGATCGGGGTCCAAGATGACTATTCGCCTTCTTACTTAGGTGTCAATTTCGATGCATCAAAATATATACGGGTGCATGGGCCTCGGTGTGGCTACCGGGCGTATGGACCTCCTGTGTCTGCCCGCTTATTCAGCGAATCATTTAAGCACTCTTAGAATTGAACATTCGGTTAATAAACCCTTTATTAATTCTAGAGATGATTAGCTTTGTAAAGCTGACAATTCGGACATGAGGGTGTCCGTTGCGGCATTTCGGCTACGACTAGGCCTAGCTATAATAGATCCTTAGCTTGTCGCCGTTCCTTGTCCTCTTGATTTGTTTCCTAGCCAGGTTTTCTAGAACGTAGGCTCCTTCGTTGAGTTTTTCCTTAATCCAGGTAGCCGTAGTCCCAATTTGCGGCCAATTTGCCATCTCTCGGCTTTTTTTCTACCGACGCTCGGCCCTTCGTAGGACTAGGTCTCCCCCGTCGAATACCCCGGGCACTCGACCTTTCCGTTTGTGTTTGGCCGTAATGAGTTGTTTGGCCGCCATGTCTAGGCCGTGTGCCGTGGTTCATCTTTTGCTTCCGTCAAGACTTTACGCCGAGCCCGAGTTTTAACCGGGATCTGTGTACCGGGATCTGCGTTCTTCTATTTTGGAGGTGGATTCCATCCAATTTAATACGGCACCCTTGCGCCCGAGTGATGGGAGGGTACCAATAGCTCAAAGGAAACACGGGTGATATGTGGATTCGAAGAAATATGTAATGAACAATAACATATAAAGAAAAAGGTACATTGCCTCCACGAATAAGATCTTGTGCACTCGCGATTTATGCAAACTTTAGCATTGACGATGACGGTTGTCATCTCGAAACAATCCCGCTTGATGCACGTATTAAGTGTAACCGAGGTCCGTTCGGGTGTCGTGACCTCGAATTTGTTTCTCCATTTGTGGGTGTCGTAACCCTTAACTTTCGTTTGTCCATTATGGGTGTCGTAACCCCGGACTCGTTTATCCGTTCTGTTGCCCTGCACTCCAGTAGTTCAGGTCTTTGAGCCGTGATGTGTTGATTTACCAACCCGGATCGATTGTTCGTGATTGTCGGGATTGCTTGCGTCTTCGACCCGAGATTCCGGGTTTTAACTTAACACCAAGATTCGGGTTTTACATACTTTAACACCGAGATTCCAGGTTGAGATACTCGAACACCGAGATTAGGGTTTATTATTTCTCGGATTCATACATGTAAATAGACTTGGTGGGATTGCTTAGGTGCAACACGGAGCCCGAGTTTTAACCAGATTCGGTGTAACCGGGTTCGTCTTCAAAACTTTGGCAGAGCCGGATTTTAACCATTCGGTGTAACCGGGTATGCCTTCAAATTTACTCTGAGTCGGGATTTTAACCAGATTCGGTGTAACCGGATCCGTTTTCAAAACTTTGGCGTGAGCCTGGTCCTAACCAGATTTGGTGTAACCGGGTATGCCTTCAAATTTACTCGAGCCGGATTTTAACCAAATTCGGTGTATGGCGGGGTATGCCTTCAAATTTACTCGAGTCGGGATTTTAACCGTATTCGGTGCTAACCGGGTCCGTTTTCAAAACTTTGGCGAGCCGGGTCCTAACTGCATTTGGTGTAACCGGGTACGCCAAGGAGGGAGGATGAGAATCCTACTCAAATTTGGGTTCCAAAGGAGAAAAGATGACTCACATCCGGGTTCCTCGGAAGAGAGGATGAGAATCTGCTCAAATGCTGGGTTTCCAAGAAGAAAGGATGAGAATCCCATCAAATTTGGGTTCCAAAAGAGAAAAGATGACTCACATCCGGGTTACCAAAAGAGAGGATGAGAATCTGCTCAAATTTGGGTTCCCAAGAAGAGAGGATGAGAATCCTATCAAATTTGGGTTCCAAAGGAGAAAAGATGACTCACATCTGGGTTCCCGAGAGAAGAGAGGATGAGAATCCTGCTCAAATCTGGGTTTCCAAGAAGAAAGGATGAGAATCCTATCAAATTTGGGTTCCAAAAGAGCAGATGACTCACATCCGGGTTCCCGTAAGAGAGGATGAGAATCTGCTCAAATCACAGGTTCTCAAGAAGAGAGGATGAGAATCCTATCAAATTTGGGTTCCAAAGGAGAAAAGATGACTCACATCTGGGTTCCCAAGAAGAGAGGATGAGAATCCTGCTCAAATCTGGGTTCCAAAGGAGAAAAGATGACTCACATCACGGGTTCCCTAGAAGAGAGGATGAGAATCCTGCTCAAATCTGGGTTCCCAAGAAGAGAGGATGAGAATCCTACTCAAAAATCCGGGTTCCCAAGGAGGAAGGATGAGAATCCCGCATACTATCTTCTCATCATGTGAATTCATGAAGAAACGAGAAAAAGATAGGGCATCTAAATTTATACGAATTGAAAAGTCCTGGGTTCCCGGGAGAGAGGATGACGATCCTTGAGGAGGGAGGATGAGAGTCCTACTACTATCTTCTCATCATGTGAATTCATGAAGAAACAGAAAAAAGAAAACCCATGGTGGAGATGCAGGGGATGAGAATCCTTGAGGAGAGAGGATGAGAATCTTTCATTACACATTGCTCAATTTCCCAACTTAACTTATCCAATGAGAGGAGAGAGGATGACGATCCTTGAGGAGAGAGGATGAGAATCTTTCATTCCACATTGCTCGATTTCCCAACTTATCCAATGAGAGGAGAGAGGATGAGAATCCTTGAGGAGAGAGGATGAGAATCCTTTATTCCACATTGCTCAATTTCCCGACTTATCCAATGAGAGGAGAGAGGATGGCGATCCTTGAGGAGAGAGGATGAGAATCCTTCATTCCACATTGCTCAATTTACCAACTTATCCAATGAGATGAGAGAGGATGAGACTCCTTAAGGAGAGGATGAGACTCCTTCATTCCACATTGCTCAATTGCCAACTTATCCAATGAGAGGAGAGAGGATGACGATCCTTGAGGAGAGAGGATGAGACTCCTTCATTCCACATTGCTCAATTGCCAACTTATCCAATGAGAGGAGAGAGGATGGCGATCCTTGAGGAGAGAGGATGAGAATCCTTCATTCCACATTGCTCAATTTACCAACTTATCCAATGAGAGGAGAGAGGATGAGACTCCTTCATTCCACATTGCTCAATTGCCAACTTATCCAATGAGAGGAGAGAGGATGACGATCCTTGAGGAGAGAGGATGAGACTCCTTCATTCCACATTGCTCAATTGCCAACTTATCCAATGAGAGGAGAGAGGATGACGATCCTTGAGGATGAGACTCCTTCATTCCACATTGCTTCAATTGCCAACTTATCCAATGAGAGGAGAGAGGATGACGATCCTTGAGGAGAGACGATGAGACTCCTTCATTCCACATTGCTCAATGCACGGCTTATCGATACACCTCTTATCCAATGAGATGAGAGAGGATGACGATCCTTGAGGAGAGAGGATGAGAATCGCCATTCCACATTGCTCAATTTACCAACTTATCCAATGAGAGGAGAGAGGATGACGATCCTTAAGGAGAGAGGATGAGACTCCTTCATTCCACATTGCTCAATTGCCAACTTATCCAATGAGAGAGAGAGAGGATGACGATCCTTGAGGAAGAGGATGAGACTCCTTCATTCCACATTGCTCAATTGCACGGCTTATCGATACACACTACATCGAATGAGAGGAGAGAGGATGGCGATCCTTGAGGAGAGAGGATGAGAATCCTTCATTCCACATTGCTCAATTTACCAACTTATCCAATGAGAGAGAGAGGATGACGATCCTTAAGGAGAGAGGATGAGACTCCTTCATTCCACATTGCTCAATTGCCAACTTATCCAATGAGAGGAGAGAGGATGACGATCCTTGAGGAGAGAGGATGAGACTCCTTCATTCCACATTGCTCAATTGCCAACTTATCCAATGAGAGGAGAGAGGATGACGATCCTTGAGGGAGAGGATGAGACTCCTTCATTCCACATTGCTCAATTTGCCAACTTATCTTATACCGCCCTCTCTTAAAAGAATTCCCAAAGAGAGATCTGGTGATCCTTCCAACTATCTTCTCGTCATGTAGAGACATGGAGAGTTAAAGAAAACCCATGTGAAGAAGCTCAAAACCAAAGTCGTTGCTCAAACAACAATTGTTTCTCCGAATCCCTTCGGAAGGCGCTACGATTCTTGATTTTCTTCTTTGTGAATTTTCGGGAACTGCCCGTGCAAAGGCATCGGATCTTACGCGCTGGTATTGACCATCGTTGGTCGTAGGAATCGAAATTTACGGTCCCAACGACGGCGCATTTTGTTCTTTTGTTTTAGGGCGTAGGATGCGGTTTTGAGTAGAGAAGAATGCTTTCCCTTCTTTAAATTGTTCTTTTGTGTGTCTGTTTGGAAAATACGTTAATTCCTCCAATTGGTAATTGGTTTGAGTTGTCTAAGGGTTGGGTAATTACTTAATATTGGATTTGTAGTTTTAATATATGAAATGTGAGATTGTAATTTTAAAAGGATCAATCAATCATCAATCATCATCAATCAATCATCAAATCAAATATATATCAATAAATCTTGTGTCTCACAACTAATTGGTACACAGTGTCATCCCACGTGGCAAAATCTAATCATCTTATTGGGTCAGTTATGCTCCAAACCACTTTCCAAATCGTTATTAATTAGTGCTCTTACGTGGATCTCCTTTTTGATGAAAAAACAAATCGGATGGTTTACCTGTTGGCCAATTAACTGACGTGGTTTATAACTGAAGTTAAACAGTTTTTTTGAAGTCATCATGAATATAAAGTCAAATGCGGAAGAGATATTATTGGGCCAAACATTCAAACGAATCTCATACAATTTATTGCCATTGGTCAAATGAAAGGTAGATGAAGAGCATTTAATAACATTGTTTAACTTCCAGGATTGCAACCTTTTCCCCATGTAAGCATTTAATCTTAGGCATGGAGTCAATATCTGCCCCAACGTCATTGGGCAGTTTGAATTTCCATCTGTATTGCCCTCAACACATACAAACCCTAATTCTCATAAATTTGTATTATATAAAGGCGCATTGCATGGTGAATTTTCATTGTTCGTAAAAGCTTCCTTCCATACCCTGATTCTATCATCAACAGTAAATGCATATATCTTTGCAACAACGATTTGGCGGATTTCGAGGGCCTGAGATTGCTGCATCTCATGATGGCAGAGGCTTTGTACCAGTTCCAGATGTAGTGAGGCATGTAACTGCTGTTTACGAACTTACTGTGACTGATGTTGTTGATGAAGGAGGACTTTGTGTACCAGTTCAACTTTGAAATCATGAACAAATGGTTTGTACTAACCTTAACCTTTGTAAATACTCCTGTTTTGTTACTGTAAATATTAACCATCGTCATATTTTTTGTAGTGGGAACTCATTCAGTTGTTGCTTTAGGTACTCCCGCCTTCTGGGCTTCAATTAGCTATGCTAAAGTTTTAGATAAGGACGTCATGATGTTATTTCTTAAGATGACAAGGACCGGTTAGTGTTTTTCTATATATATTATATTACTTCGATAATTTTTTTCTTCTGATTTATTGAGTAGCTAAAGTGTTTCTCTTAACATTGTAGATGCGGAAATAATGTTTGTCAGCCACTGTGCCATCTCTGAAGCAATTTTCAATTACAGCCACCATGCTGCCGTTGATTTCGGTCTGAAACTGAATCATTTGTCTGCTACTCATATTACTGATGAGAATGACTCGTGCCATGTGTTCCAAGTTTCGCCTTGAGGCGTTCAGTCTTCCTCTTCTTCTTCCTCTTCTTTTTAACTTTCAGCATTTAGGATTTTTCAACTTCATTTATGTTACCGAGAACGTTTTTTTTCCATATGCTTCATGTTTGTAATGACTTTCCTGGAGATGTTATAAGTTTTATGATCAATTATGTTGTTACATTTATTTATTATTATGTGTCTAATTCATGGTTACTCATGTTCGCCGAATAATTGCGGTTTTTTTTTTTCCTTTCAAGATACTTTTCCGTTGTTTAATTTGTATCCCTTTTCTCGGTCATAAATGTAACATAATAAATTCTTGACAGTATACTTATGATAAATCGATAGTTGTAGAATCGTTTTATACCATGTGTATTTTAAAAATAATTTGATTCCTTCCTATCCTACATGCTTATATTTTGATCCATGGGCATGAAACTTCCAAATAATACAATTTGAGGTTGTTACAAAATATTGACGTCAAACATTTAGATTTTATACAATTATAACATGTATCTACTATTTTCATGTTGATAATACAATGATTGCTTTTCTAACATATTATTCATATTTCAAAACGGATTATTGTTGTAAACATTACTCTGTTAACGAATGAAGTTCATTCATGTCGTTTCATATATCATATTCGTTTTCCAATTTTCACACATAACATTTTTCAACCAATGTACAAAAAAAAGGTCATTTCTGCCAACATTTTTTAATTCCATTGAATGCTAGATATATATGTTCGTTTTAAATTTTTTCATATATATTCGGCACTGGTTGAGGAAAAAAGCTGGGATATCAGTTTATAAATAACAACAATGAGTAGATATGAACAAACAGTAAAGAATCTGGACCGTTACCCAAACACGTTTTGTTAACAAACCGTTCCACTAATAAAGTTTCATAACGTTTGTGAAGTATTATCATGGGTCCCCACAAAAAAATGATAAGCTAATTAACTTTATCAGTCTTCAATATTTTGAGGTAATTCCACATGTACATAGAAATTATAGCTGGCCCCAGATTCAACTCCAATAAGTCAAATGAACTATATCATGGAAGTAATTATCCATTAAATAGGATGTAGTCTAGAGTTATGGCCGTAGATCAAGCATATTTATGGAAGAACCTATTCTTTCTTTCTTTTGCAGGATATAAAAAGTAGTTCACATCGAAACACCCATATTCCATGTCTATTTAGTCCTACACTTTTTTTTTTTTTTTTTTATAAAACGAAAATATGAAATTTATCTTCCGTTTAGGTTTTAGGTACCTGTTACAAAGTAATTATTTCAATTCCAACTTCCCAGGAGTATTATCATATAAATATATCTTTAAATAAGGCATAAACTCACGAGTGTGGTTTAAAAAGCGAGCGTGGAAGTAAATTGTTGAGAACCCATTAAAGCATTACTACTGAAGACAAGTAGCGCAGTTGTCACATAGTGTGGAGAAAGCAAAGTGGGCAAGTTGAGAGGGTATTGAACGACATCGGTTATCTCATATTCATGTTAGTGAACAACGTCACGATAACCCTAATGAACCCTTTTCTTTATTTTTTGAGTAGATCACTTGCGCCTTGAATTCTAATTAGTATATCATTTAACGACATTTTCACTATTTTATATTCATGTTTCGTACTCATTCGTATTTCCAATCATAGCAATGTTTACATATTTAAGTTACATGCACTTATTTAAGTTAATGAGTGCCACTTTAGTCCTATTTATAACTCATTTTAAGTAAATCACACATACTAAAGAGAGGTAGTTAGTTCAATGATTATGGGGTACTTTTTCAACTTTGCCCTCATTTATGAATGAACATCTTTCAACTCTCTTTTTTCCCTCTCTCTCTCTCTCTCTCTCTATTTTCTTTGGTACAGATAATATGAGCAAAATTGTCACACACAAAAAACAAAAAACAAAAAATGGCATAGAAAAGTTAGCGACTCAATGCGGTAGGTTTTAGTCCCAAAAAAATTACAATTTGTTTTGTTATAAACAAAAAAATAATTATATTTGATCGTTTACAGTTCTTTTGACCTTGAATTTATTGAGTTTCATCCCAACAAAAATTAGCGAATAATTGAAGTGAAGAGCAAATTTGGGTAACAGGAAGATCTTATCCGCCTTGAATAAATGCAACTATATGTTGGACTATTGAGGCTTAAGAGTTTCAATGTGTTGAAATTACTTATGTTGGATGAGTTCAATAAATTTAGTAGTACTGCAATAAATATAGATAAATGTAGTTTATAGAAAACTTTTTCAAAACCTTTTATTACATTAATATCATGAAGATAGTACCTTCCTTATCACCATAATATCATGTTTATAATGTAATGAAATAGTTAAATAATAACAATGTAGTATATGTTCTTCATTTTATCTAATTTACAGTTTTAACATATCTGTGCAACACACGCGTGGAAAGTCTCGAAGATATCTCTAACATCCTGATCTTTAACCAATACTACACTAAGCCAATACTCTTTCGATTGCATATTCTTCCTCACACATATATTATGTTTAACAATAACATACTCTCTCTATGTCATTTGATGAATAAGACTTTTTTCCCCGATGTGAACGTGCCAAAGACACTTGGTCAGTTGTCGCAAAAGTTTTGTTAAACAAAACAATATCATTTGCAATGACGATAAACAAAAGCCAATGTCAATCAATGTCAGATGTAGGTCTCTACCTTAGAGTCCAGGTTTCTTCACATTGGCAATGATATGTTGCACTACCTAGGGTCAAGAGTTTCAAGGGTTTGAGAATACTTATATTGGATGAATTCAATAAATCCAATAGTACTACAACAAATGTTGTGTATATAGAAGTTTTTCAAAACCTTGATTTCAAATAATATGATGTTCTTATGGGTTATTTTTGTTATCACATAGTAGCATATGTTCTTCCATTTAACCCATGTGCAATTTTTACATATCCGTGCAACGCACGGGGAGAAGAGATCTTGAATTTGATTTCAAAGAGAAAATAATTAATTATTTTTATCTATATCAGGGCACAAATAAAAAATTTATTTAAATTTATTTATGTTTGAGATTCATTTGTTTTTGTTTTAAAAATTGAAAGTAAATGCAAAATCTACTCCCTATTATCTTGGCATGCTTTACCAAATGTTAACTATGATTTGCTGGGAGGAAATTAATGAAAAAAAATTATCCATTGTTTTTTTTTAGATGTACAAAAATTGATGAAACATTTTCTATCTAAATATCTATAATATGCGTGATTATCTCATGAATTAAACTTTTTCTATTCTATATTTTTCATTCCATATTTTATATATGTGATTCTCATGATACTGACGGGACTACAAGATTAGACTGAATTGAAATAATGATCGAAATAAAAAAAAATGGAAATTGAGATCAATATAGAATTTGAATTTGAAACCGAAATATGGAGGATAAGTAGCCGAAAGGCATAGGAAGTGAGAGATTTTTAGTGGAGCTACATTCATTTAAAGGCAAAGGGTAAATGAGATGCAATATGTACACACATATATGCTCATTCGTGTACAGGTGAATAGGCAGGGGGTCATAAAAGAACAAATCAATAAAAATATGCATGCCCGATCGCAAAGCATAAATGGGAGAGAAAGGTTTGACTGTTGAATAAAAATATTTTAAACAAAACACTTCCCATCAAGAAGAGTGGATAAAGAGAGAAAGCAAAGGTGGACTCTTAACCTTGGGACAAAGAACCTTAAGATAAGTAAATAAAAAATAAATAAATATAACAAAGAAAGAACACAAGGACCTCAACGGCAAGTTAAAATATGAAATAGTTGATGAGGTATCAACACTTCTCATCTTTGAAATGAATGCGATTACTTTAACCAACCAAGAACATGAGGTTGAAATCTTCGATCGATTTAGTCGATCAAGAGAAAATTAAAACATTTTCAGAATGGTTGCTACATATAGGAGACATGGACATTGGGTTATCACATGATGGTATTGCACTCTTATGAAGTATTTGATGAGATAATAAGTGCAGTTTCTTCAAAAACAAGGGGTTTCTTCTTTGTGCATGGATTTGGTGAAACATATAAAACGTTCATATGGAATGCATTGACAGCTTCCGTAAGAGCAAATGGTGGAATCATCCTTAACGTAGCATCCAGTCTATATTCCTATCGACGTTAATGAAGATTATATTTCATTTACTCATGATTCACCAACGACAAACTTAATAAAAGCTACTAACCTCATTATTTGGGATGAAGTGCCAATGGTTAAGAGACATTGTATCGAGGCTTTTGATTGAACGTTGAGGGATTTAATGAAGTGCAATAACATATTTGGGGGAAAATGTGTCATCATGGGTGGTAATTTCAGGAAAATCCTACCGGTTATACTGAAAAGTGGTCAAGCTGAGATCGTAGATGCAACTATCAATGCTTCTCATCTCTGGAATGAATGCAAATTACTTCGATTAACCAAGAACAAGATTATCTCAATAGTAGGACCATTCTTACTCCTATATTTGAGAATGTCGACAAATTGAATGAATTCATTTGTTCTTTGTTGCCAGGTGATCGAGTATTTTAGTTATGACTCTATAAGTTGTACAGATAAGGCAAATGAAAGTTTAGAGGATTTGTACGACACATAATTTCTAAATGCAATTAAATGCTCAAGGATACCTCATCATAAATTGGTCTTAGATATAATATGATGTTGTTTTCAACAAATCCAGTTATATTACAATAAATGTTGTTTATAGAGAGTTTTTTCAAAACCTTCATTAGATATAATATGATGTTGTTCTGAATTTCTTAAATAAACATATAGAAGCATATTTTGGTTAATTTAAACAATGTACAAATAAACTTATCCGTGCAAGCACGGGAGAAAGTCTTGTTATTCTTGAAGCTTGTAAAATGGAATGCACATAGGGTGTTTAATACAATGCTTGAGAGGAGAATTTAAACCCGTAATGTTGAAAATACTATAAACTAAATCATGGAATCTAGGGAACATTAGAAAACCATTTTTGCTAATGGAATAGGTAAGGTTGGATGGTATTAATTGTTATTTAAAGTTTGATTATCATGTGGTGCTAGATGAATTGTTTGGCTTATGAGATTTGAAGTCATTGTGACAAGTGTAAGTGTGACATATGTTTGAAAGGAAGGAGACTTAATTTGATATGTTTCTATAGTAGTTTTATGGTGATGAAGAAATTATTGTCACGCACATGCCAACTTGAATTTAATTTAAGTCTTGCTT
>JAMWYP010000961.1:0-14415 GCA_025563575.1 Acacia pycnantha | reverse complement strand
CAAAATTTTAACATACCTCTTTCTCCAACATATTTTTGAAATAAATATCATATCTACCCCTAAAACATGATATCTAGATCATACTTGAAAAACTAAAGTTCTATCTAACATTCCTACTATAACTACCGAAAGAACTTAAGACTAAGGACCGAAGAAATTACCCAGAGCTTCGCTGCAAATTTCCCGGACTCTTCCTCCTCCCTTTGCTCCAAGAATTTCGAACTAGACAAGAGTGGAATGGTGTGAGAATTGTGAATGGAGTCCTTGGGTATTTATAGGGAAAATTGGGTTACTATTCACACTTTGTCAGACGGATTCTGGACCGTAGGATCGCACTTTTGCAAAATGGCACAATCTTGGCCCTTGGAGTGCCTTGGCCGACCTTCCCCCTTAGGTGGCACAAAATGACATCATCTTTGATGATGTCACAAGCTCACTTTATGGTCTTGTACCGATAAAGTTCCCTGTTCGGTGTCCTAATCGCGTAATCCTGTAAAATCTCAAAATTCCGGGAACATAGCCCTGAAGATCTTTTCTTCCTCTTTCAAGATACTTGGAGTCAACTAAATTTTGATCCCATTCAGGGCCTCTCCTATTTCGTTGAAGATTTTCGAAATCCGCCTTTCGATTCGGAAATCACTTGAGTAACAACATCTTCTGGACAAAAATCCACTGATTCATAATATGCCCAGATGTTTACCAACTCATTCTTGGATTTCAAGTTATGGCTTGGTTTCTATAGATTTTTATTTATCTCGATTTGCTTTTGAACATAGATTCATAGTCACCTAGTATAACCCTTTTGGTTTCGGAAATAACTTTGAGACAAATTACCTCGAGATAAACATTCACTTGTTTAGAATATACCCTGACCTTAGAAACCTTGTTTATGGTTTTCTAGATAGGATTTAGTTTCTATCGGTGGTCATTTATCCTATTTGCTTTTTACAACTTTACTACTATTTAATCAAAGTAGCATGATTTTTAATTGCAATTCTTATCCCCTTATCCCTTCAAGATTTCGGTCCTTTTCCTTTTTTTTCTGTTTTTATATTTTATTTAATTAATTAATATTATATAAAATAATTATTTTATAATTATTTTATATAATTTTTTACAAAATTTTCCTATGGTCCATACATGTTTTTAGGCTTAAAATTACTCAATCTCATATATTTTTCTTTATATTTTCCAATTAATTAGCAAATATATTTTATGCTATTTTTAGCCATAAACCACTAATTATAGGGTTTTACATAATTATCTTTGGATTTTCCTTTGTTTAAGCCCAAATAATTAGCCAATACTTATTTAACTAATTACCCATTAATTGTTGATAATTTTCTTAATTAGAATAACTCATTACCTCACAACTATTGTACTGACATTAGTATTTTATGTCTCATGCATTATATTAAAATTCACGGGGCATTTTGGTCATTATAATACTTTTGGATTTTTCCCTCTTTATTTTTCCAAGGTTATAATTTATTAAATTACCAAAATTAGAGACAATTTACTCTCTAAATTTAAATAATTATTTTACTGCCTCTTAAGATTTAACATAATTTTCTTAGGCCATTTTATGCTCCACAAGGGCATTTTAGTCATTTTGGCTCCTTATTATTTTTTCCTAATTTCCAAGAGATTTTTCCTTAGGAAATAAGATAAATATAACACAGAAATTGAGACCACATATTCACTTATCAAAAATAGCCATTTTTATTTATCCGGGTATTATAGGAAAGGAACCAGGATCGGAGAAGGCACCTCCTTGAGATGGAGTCGTGAAAAGGCACCGAAGGACGGAGCCGTGAAGAGGCACCGGTCGAGACAAGAGCCAGAAGAAGTTTAACAGGGCCTACTTTCTGGCATGAATCTAATGAAGTTATCTCAAACAGTTTGGTGCCGAAGGCATGGCTATTCTATGTGGTTCAGTCATTAAGTCGCCGTGAATTCGGTGAGACTCCCATGATAGACACCTACCTGGCCAAGTTGTTTGATTAACTGAGTTAGGTTATTTGCCTCAATTCTAGTTAAGGCTTGGTCTAGATTGTATAGTTACCATGTAAAAGTTGTAATTATACAAAGCTCGGTATATTGTATCACATGAATATTCCTTTGGGTTATTTAATGTAACTAGCATATGTCAGGCATCATCATATGTCAGGGTATTTTATATCAGTTACTCATTGTCCAAATGTTAGTACATGCTCTCCGTTTCCGCATTACTTTGATGTAGAACCTCAAACTCTGTTGTTTTTTTTTTTTTTTCTAAAACCATGTTTTCTTAAACAATAAGTGGTGTGGAATTTGGGGTGTTACATTCCTAATACAGTATCTTATTATTTTAAATGCATATGATTTAGCTTATTATATATAGATATATACAAAATAGTTGGTTCCATATATATATATATATATATATATATATAAGCAAGAAATTAAAGTCTTTCTTCTCTTTCCTTCTTATCCTTCTTATGCAGTGGAACATAAAACGAAAATGACAGAACTTTCTCCTACTCTTTCCTCATGCAACAAAACATATATATATATATATATATATATATATATATATATATATATATATATATATATATTAGTCTTAGCTTTTCCATGTGCAGTGTTTTCCTTTTTGTTTATAAGAGCAAAATAACTTCATATTTATATATACATGAATGCAGCAACTTTTGTTTTGGTGCCTTAACTATATGCTTTCATAAATAAGATAATCACTCTTTTATTATTCCTTTCTAAACCATACTACGCGATATACATTTTAGTATATAAACCTTAAGCTTTGTTTTAATCCTATGGCTCTTTTATATATACTTATAAATATGAAAATTACCAAGTCAACAACATGCTTAATGTTGATCTGTTGAAGTTAATGATTTTAAAAAAACTCATGAATCTATGGCATCATATAAAAATACTCAATAGTGAAGTTTATTTTCTTAGGTGCAATGAAAATACATGCCTTTGATGTATGTATATATATATGTAGCAGTAACCTTCTTCTCATTATTATGCAGCAATTATATATATGTTTATATACACACACATAGTAACGTTTTTCTTATCTCTTATTGTAACATCCCATTTTCAAAAGCGGAATAAAAAATTTTCATCAGAGTAAAGCATAGGAGCAAGAGAGTAACTGATATATATATTCAAAATGCCAACTGGCGGTACATTAATCCGCGTGTCTAACATAAACGTAACTACATGACAGAAAGAAGTCTTCAGCCGAGTCTCTAAGCGTGTTGCTTGCCCTTCTCTTCGGCCCTCGGTCCTCCCGACCCTGAAGCTATGTTAAGAGCTGAGGCCCGACGCACACCGAACCTCAGGTAACGGTTAACCTCATATGTATATACATAGTATATGGATTACAGATATTCACAACATTAACAGCATATGAGCACACAACACAAGTATCAAACAAACAAGCGTATCCTGACAGCACATAGGCCCCCTACAAGCGTATCCTGACAGCACATAGGCCCCCTACAAGCTGTAACATCCCAACTTTTCACAAGCAGTATAATTTTTTTTTTAAAAACATCATTTCAAAATGATCAGAGTAGTGCACCGGAGCGATTGAGTAACTGATATATATATTAAAATACCCATGGTAGCATGTCTTGCTGTTTACACAGCGGTATAATGGTGTTTCAAAACTAATACAGAAAGAAGTCTTCAGCCGCGACTCCTAGGCGTGCTGCTTGTCCTTCTCCTCGATCCTTGGTCCACCCGATCCCAGGTTAAGTTAAGAGCCAAGTCCATGCATCGAACCCTGTAACGGTTAACCTCATGTTTATATACACCATTTATGTAATAGCTGACATTTATAGAATTTTGGCAACACTTACTATGGTCAGACATAGGGTATACATAATCGGATACGTATGGCAATAACAATACGATCGGATGTAAGGTTAAATCACAATGAGAAATGTACATAATCGATATGCACGCCATAACAATACAATCGGATGTAAGGTTAAGGCACAACGGATAGTCATACAAATATATGTAAGACAACAAGATAGCCGCAGTACGGGTAATAGTACAATCGGATGTACAGACAATAGTACCAAAGTACGGAACAATAGTACAATCGGATGTACACAAATCATACAAATCGGATGATAGACAATTGTACGATACGGATGTACTGAGACAATAGGCATGACGTAACAACAAGACGATCGCAGTACGGGCATTATACACACATGCATACAATAAACATCGAGTTAAGGTTACCGACGCGAACGCACCTTCGTTGGCAATGATTCGACGCACGTTTTACTTAAAACGCTCTGCTTTTGACAAAATAAATAAACGTCTGTCGGACAACAAGAACGACAAGCAAATCGAAGTTTCGACGTCCTATAAGAGTAATATCACTTTTATTAGTGATTTGGTACTATATATGGCATTTTGGGTAAAAATTACCATTTTGCCCCTATACCCTAATTGGCGAATTTCGCCAAAGATTTCGTTACTCGACAAATTTTCTTCCCGAAATTTTGCCAGAACTTCGACGCCATTTTGATTTTCGAAAATAAAGACTAAAATAGCCCTCCCATATGATACCCAATCATACTTGAAAATTTAAAGGCTATTCTAGCATTATAACACCTACTTGTGAAAGAACTATGAAAGCTTAAGTACCGAAAAACTTACCCAGAGCTTCGCTTCAGAATTCCCCAGAGCTTCTCTCTCTAAAACCTCTCACTAACTTTCAAAATCCACAAGGGAATGGTGTGAAGAATGAAGAGCAATGCCCCCCCTATTTATAGAAAAAGATTGGGCCAACTTAGGTAATTTTCTCCAAAACTTCCATTCAATTACAACCATGCATTTTAGGGTTTGGGAGGTGGCTCATCCTCCTCCATGCAGCCCTTGCACGAAATTTTGGCCCCAAAAGTCAAGGGTTTGGCCAATGGGAGGTGGCCAAGTGTCACCTTCCAGAAGCTACCGGATGAATTTCCCCGTCGCACCGATTCGCGTAATTTCGGAGAAATCTCAAAATTCTGGATTTATAACTTTGAAGACCTTCTTTTCCTCATCAATAATATCTATTTAAACTTGAATTTTGACTTTAGACAGGGTTCCAAGCTTGTCCGGTGAAGTTTCTCGAAACGTGTCCGAACGCGTCCGGTTTCAGAATGCATTTCTGAAATCACCAATCTCTTGGAAATAATTCACTGATTCCAAATATGTCCATATAAATTCAAACTCATTCCTAGATATTGAGTTAGAATTTATTTTCTTCATTTCAAAAATATGCCTATATGCATTTTTCCCTATTTTGTTTTATTAGGAAAATGCACAAACGACTTCTTAATTTTTCCGGAAGAGTATAACGGAAGACAAAATTCCACTGATCATTATTTTTCCCTGACTTTGGAAATCTCATTCCTAGATCTCTAGATAGGATCCGTTTCCTAATTATTAAATTACTATTCACCCTTTTTCACTTTAATTAATTATATTGTATTATAATGCAAGTTGCAACTTATAATATCATGATATTTTTACAAGATTTTCCTCCCAAATTTGTCAAACATTTCGGTCAAAATCTGGTCCTTTTTATTTAATTTTCGTTTTTATTTAATTAATAATTAATTAATATTATATAAAATAATTATTTAATAATTATTTTTATATATTTTTACAAAATTTCCCTAATGGTCCATACTTGATTTTAGGCTCAAAAATACCTAAACTCAACTATTTTTCTCCAAAATTTCCAATTAATTAGTAAACATTTTTTTACTAATTTTAAAACAAAACTCACTAATTTTTGAGCTTTACATAATTATCTCTGAATTTTCTTTGCTTATGCTTAAGTAATTAGCCCAATATTACTTAATTACTTTCTTATCAATAGTTGATAATTTTCTTAATTATCATACCTCATTACCTCATGACTTTTACACTGACACATTTGTTTCCATGTGTTCTGTATTATCTTAGCATCTACGGGGTATTACGGTCATTTCAATACTTTTTGGGTATTCTTCTACAATTTCTCCAAGTTTGTAACTTAATAAATTACCTAAATTAGGGACAATATCCTTCCCTATTTCAAGTAGATTTTTACTTGCTTCTTTTATAGCTTTCCACGGGGTATTTATAACCCATAATGTGCTTAGGGACCTATTTGCAAATTCCCAAACTTCTAGGGACCTAATTGCAAATTTTCTAATTTCTAGGGAGATTACCCTAACAACATGGTAAACTCATTACAAGGTGTTCGAGACCTCATATTCACCTATTTTCAAGAGAAGTTACCCTAAGTCA
Organism: Acacia pycnantha; assembly: GCA_025563575.1. NCBI lineage: Eukaryota > Viridiplantae > Streptophyta > Magnoliopsida > Fabales > Fabaceae > Acacia > Acacia pycnantha. The sequence continues at coordinate 8,103 of JAMWYP010000961.1, read as the reverse complement.
GATTTTAGGGTATTACACAAGCATATCCCGACAGCACATAGGCCCCCTTCAAGCATATCCTGACAGCACATAGGCCCCCCACAAGCGTATCCCGATCAACAGTACATAGACATACAACAGAGCTATCAGCTACAACATATAATACACATAACACATATACGCATACGATAAACATCAGAGTTAGTGTTACTAGTACGTAAACGTACGTACCTTCGTTGACGAAATATGGTACGACTGTTGGTCAGAACGTAATCACAGATATCCTATAAGGATAATATCGCATATATTAATCAAACAATATCCTAATAGATATTTTAGTCATAATGACCATTTTACCCCTGACTTTGCTAACCGGCGAAATTTCGCCAGAACTTCGTTACTTTGACTCTAATCTTCCAAAAATTTTCCATATCTCTATCTCCATCATATTTTCAAAATAAATACTATATTTAACCCTAAAACATGATATCAACAATATACTTGGAAGATTAAAGATCAAACTAACATTTATACTATAACTACCGAACGAAAGACTAGAACTTAAAACTAGGGACCGAAGAATTTACCCAGAGCTTTGCTACTTCTTCACAAGAGCTCCTCCTTCTCTCTAACCTCTCTCTATTTTCTAAATGGCTTCTTGAATTGGTGAAGAATGAAGTGAAGGGAAGGTGCCTATTTATAAGAAAAGGTTATGGCATCTTTTGTAATTCTTTCCAACTTTTCTCCTTTAACCATGGCCTTAGGATCTAGGGTTTTGCTTCATCTTCAATCCTCTCCCTTGGATGCCTTGGCCTCCCTCCCTCCCCCCCCTCTCTCCAAATATGACATCATCCATATGATGTCACCTTTCCTCTTTATGGATTTCTTCCGATAAATTTCCCTGCTCAATGTTCCAATCACGTAATCTTTAAATAATCTCAAATACTTCTTGAGGTAACTTTGGAGGTCTATGGTATCACTTGAGAAATATTTGGATTAACAAAGATTATGGTCCCTTTAAGGGTATTTTCCAGCCCCTTAGTCATTTTAGAAGAAACTCCGTCAGTTACGGAAATGACTTTGGATAACACCAACTTCGGGACAAAAATTCACTTGTCCATATTATGTTCTGATGTTTAATACTTAGTTCATAGATTTCAAGTTAGGATTTAATTTCTATCGGTTCTCATTTATCCTATTTGCTTTTTCACAAAATATCTTTTTACTTTTTTACTTTTCTTCCACTTGCATAACCCTTTCACACACATTTTTTTCTCTTCTTTTTCTTTCTTATTTTCGAATTTGATGGCCCCCTTTTGGCCAAAGATTTTGCTCTCCCACTTGCCAAAATATCCTATGAACAAAGTATTCCTATTGGCTAACTCAATTTCACATGGATTAAGGCTTAATTTGTTTGAACCATTAGATTAGCTTTATTTCTTTTAATCCAAACCCTTGATTTGTCAAAGTTTGTTACTAAACTTGTTTAGTGCCTTAATCAAATTCTTTGTTGGTTAATTAGGCTTTAGGGTTTTTACATAATTCATCTTATACATTTTCTTAATCATTAATTAGCAATTATTCTTATGCTAATCTTAATCCCTTATTGGTAATTAATCTCCAATTAGGGGTTGTATATAATTAACTTTGGATATTACCTTTGTTCATGCTTAAACAATTAGCAATTAATTACTTATTTAATCACCTACTAATTGTTGACAATTTTCTTAATTAAGATGAATTGTTTTCTCACGACTATTGTATTGACATTGGTAATTTATTCATCATGTATTATTTTAAAAATCATTAGGCAATTTATGGTCCTCAAAATAATATTAAATTTTGCCTCATTATTTTCCAAGGAAAATAATCCCATAAATTACCTAAATTAGAGACAACATACTTTCCTATTTTTAACAAATATTTAATTGCCTCTTAAGATTTATTATATATAACATTCTCAGGGTATTTTATGACCCATAAGTGTGTTTAGGGATTTTTGGCACTATATTCTTTCTAATTTCAAGAGAAATTACCCTAGAAAAATAAGATAAATCTCATTCAAGATTTGAACCACATTCACCTATTTCCAATAGGTATTATTTACTAAATTATGACACTTATCATAAGTGAGATTTTTAGGGTATTACACTTATATGTATAAAGTGTCATATATATATATACATAACTAAACCTGACAGCAAAGTTTTCAATATATGATATGCCTATTATTTCCAAATGCAAAACCACGATACATATACGTATCAGCAACAATGTTTTTCCTATGCTAAATGACATTGAGTTTCTTTTCCTCGTCCTTTATATATACACGCATATAAGTATAGGAATCAGTGGCTTTGTTTTGATTCTTAAGTGACTATATATATATTGTTGTGATATATATATATATATATATATATATTAAGCATTAAGCTTTAGTCTCTGTTTTAATATCCATGAACAGAGACATATCTCTATATATGCAATACAACCACGTTTTTTTTTGGTCTGTTTTACTTGTGCAGCTATACACACACCCACAGTCACGGCTTGCATCTTATATATACTATAGATAACTTGGTTTTGGTTTTTATGACAACAAACTCATGACTCTTTTCTATGGCTTAATACTCCTAAACTTACATTGGTTTGTCATGGGAACAAGAAGAAGCAAAACTTGAAGACTTACCTAGATTAGCTTTATGGTTTGTACGTGTGATGATTACTACCGTAGCTCCCAACCCCTGTTTTCAGAAACTAGATGCAGAGAAGTTGAAATAACGAAGCTCACTCTTTCCCTCTCTGCTCACGGTTTGAAGATACAAGAAGGAATGGGGAGGTGGTGTGTTGCTCGAAAAGCATGGGAGGGGTCTGGTTTGCTGATGAGAGAAGCATGGGTGTGAGCGGATCTCTCGCTGCAAAACCGTGTGGCGTCTGTTCCTGTTTCGTGTTCTGATGGAGCAAATCAAAGAAGCATACTGTGCAGATGGTTTAAATGAATGAATAAATGATACTCCCTCCGTCCCTAATTATTGGAGTAAATTTTGGAGTTGGTTTTGGTCCTAATTATAAGAGCAAGTTTTAACTTTTGTCAATTTTTTCCTATAATACCCCTATTTATACTTATTATTAGGAGCATTATATATATGTTTGTTTACATATATGTATATTTGTGTTTATGTGTATCAATATGTGTGTGTGTATGTATGTATGTGTGTGTAGATATATGGGTGTATGTCTCTATGTATGTAGATAGATCTATATGTATACACATATATATACACACATATATGTTTATATAACAAGACCATTATTTCAATTAGAAAGTGTGTGGAAAAAAAATTAGATCTATATGTATACACATGACTATATAAAAAACAACTAATATACATATATAAACTAATATATCATGGATATCTAACGTAAGACAAATTAGAAACACTTATAATTAGGGCAACTTGTGTCATTTTAAATTTTTATAAGGACATTTTAGGAAAATGAGTAAAATTAACTAATTTAACTCCTCTCCTTAATTCTCCCAAAATCGGTTAAATTGCTCCTATAATTAGGGACGGAGGTAGTATAATGGCTTTGGGTTTTTCAATTGTAACACCCCAACTTTTCACAAGCAGTATAATTTTTTTTTTTCATCAAACATTATTTGAAAAACATCAGAGTAGAGCACCGGAGCGATTGAGTAACTGATATATATATTAAAATACCCACGGTAGCATGTCTTGCTGTTTAAACAGCGGTACAAGAGTGTTTCAAAATATAATAGAAAGGAGTCTTCAAATGGGACTCTAAAGCGTGCCGCTTGTCCTTCTCTCGATTCTTGGTCCTCCCGATCCCGGCTGTTAAGAGTCGGAGTCCATGCATCGAACCCTGTGTAACAATGTTAACCTCATGGTTACATACATCATATATGTACAACAGAAATTCTTAGACTTTTGGCAACATTTACTACGGTCAGACATAGGATATACATATCAGATATGTATGGCAATAACAATACAGTCGGATGATAGACAACAAAGATACGGATCGAATTTACAACAACGATACAATGGAGTACGTATAATAGTACAATGAGTACAGACAATAATAGCGATCGATGTACGCATAACAAAGATGCAATGAGTAATGCAGAACAATAGTACAATGGATGTACAGACAATAGTACAAGATGTATGAATAACAATAGTACAATCGGAGTACGAGGCAATAGTACAATCAGTACGTAAAAATAGTACAATCCCAGAGTATAGCATGACAGGATTAATTGGCATGATGCATAATATACACATATGCATACAATAAACATCGAGTTATGGTTACCAAGTGCGCGAACGTGCTTCCTTCGCGATTGACATCGTCGAGATTTCTGACTTAAAACGGAAAACGGCACGCTTGACAAAGGTACGACAGAGGTCGTAACGTAATCGTGGATATCCTATCAACATAACAATGTACTTGTTAAGGATCTATCATTACGACGGACATTTTTAGTCAAAATGACTATTTTACCCCGACCCCCCTAATTGGCGGAATTTCAACACTTAGATTACTTTGGCCCCACTTTTCCAAAATTTTGACATAGCTCTTACTCCAACATATTTTCGAAATATAAACCATATTGATTAATGATTCACATCATAATAGGCATTTTAGGTAAAAATTACCATTTTGCCCCTACCCTTACTAGTCGGCGGAATTTCGCCAGCACTACGCTACTTTAACTACCAATTTTCGGGGACTCAATCCCTACCAAGTTTTACCTCTTTAGGCATCTTTCAATGCAATGAGGCCTAAAACAATAGTAGGAATCTCACTCCCTACTTACTAAATCTATCTAACAATTCTACTAACTACCGAACTAAAAAGCTAAAGATCGAAGGACTTACCCGTTGAAGACTTCTGCACAATTTTGCCCAGAGCTTCTCTCTCTAAATACCTCTCTCTAGATTCGGCTAGGAGGCTATCCAAATGGTGTGAGATTTCAAGAGAACCTTAGGCCTATTTATAGGAAAACTTAGGGATAAGTTGGGAATTTTTCAAGTTGTTCTAAACCATAGAAAATCAAAGCAAATGGTGTTTATTTCTTGGCCATGCAAGCACTTGGTCGACATACATGGTGATGTGGCAGCCCATGATGGGTTCAAAGTGTAATGACTTATGTTGCTTTATGGCCCTGGCTCGATAGAATTTCCCGACCGGTCCCGTTTCGTAATCTCGAAAAAATCTCAAAATTCTGGATTTACAACTTTGAAGATCTTCTCTACCTCATCAATAATATCTAATTTAACTTAGATTTCAGTCCTTACGGGGTTCCAAATCCGAGTTGAAGTTTTCTCGAAAACGTGTCCGAACGCTGTTCTGGTTTCGTAACTGATTTCAAATCATCAATTTCTTCTTAAAAATTCATTGATTCCAAATATGTTCATATAAATTCAAAATCATTCCTAGATGTTGAGTTAGAATTTATTTTCTTCAACATCCAAAAATGTGGGTCTACCTCGCATTTTTCCCTATTTCGTCTTATTAGGAAAATGCGCTAACGGCCTCGGAATTAACTTCCTAAGAGGTCACTTAAAGGTAAAAACTCACTGATCAATATTTTACCTTGACTTTGGAAATCTCATTCCTAGATCTCCAGATAGAATCTGTTTCCTAATTATTGAATTACTATTCACCACATTAAATTATATTATATAATAATATAACTTTAATTAATTATATTATAAAATACTATAATTTATAAACTAAGTTTCTATTTTTATTCTTTTTTTTCTGCCCATTATTTTTTTATTTTCGTTTTTATTTTATTTATTTTATATAAAATAATTATTTAATAATTATTTTATATAATTTTTCACAAAACTTTCCTATTGGTCCATTCTTGTATTTAGGCTTTAAAAATACCTAAACTCATCCATTTTTCTCAAAACTTTCCAATTAATTAGAAAATATATTTTTACTAATTTTAAGCCAAAAACCACTAATTTTAGGGTTTTACATAATTATCTCTGAATTTCCTTTGCTTATGCTTAAGTAATTAGCCAATAATTTCCTAATTACTTTCTTATCAATAGTTTATAATTTTCTTACTTAGGATGCCTCATTATTTCATAACTTTTGTATTGACATTTTTGCTTTATGCCTCACGCATTATATTAATATTTACGGGGGCATTATGGTCTTTTCAATACTTTTTGAGTATTCTCCTTCAATTTCTCCAAGTTTGTAACTTAATAAATTACCTAAATTAGGGACAATATCCTTCCCTATTTCAAATAGATTTTTACTTGCCTTTTTATAGCTTTCACAGGTATTTATAACCCACAATGTGCTTAGGGACCTATTTGCAAATTTTCAATTTGTTTTAGGAACCTATTTGCAAATTATCTAATTTCAAGAGAAATTACCCTGACAACAAGGTAAACTCAATACAAGGTGTTTGAGACCTCATATTCACCTGATTACAAAATTCTTTCGCTAATTGCTCAATCACCCACACAACAGATATAAATCAAGGCAAAGTAGAGATAGAGAAGAGGAGGTTGACACAGAGAATTTATACTGGTTCGGTCCAACTCTTGACCTACGTCCAGTCCCCAGGAACACTCCGGGATTTCACTAACTTACCCAGAAACACTCCGAGATTTCACTCACCCAGAAACACTCTAGGATTTTACACTTGCCCAGAAACACTCCGGGACTTTACACTTGCAATTACAAGTTGTAATCAAGTATCCCAATCTCCAAGTCCCCTGACTTGAGATTCTTACAATGATAGATGATCAATAATAAACTCTCTAAAAGAGTAGATAAATAATTATTGAAGATCAAAGTATCCGGAGATACTGTTTATACGTATGAACAATGAATATTCTTAATTGCTAATTGAATGCGTAGTTGTTCGGTGGGTGAAGACTTGAATGCTTCTGATATTTATAGTTGCGCATTTATGACCGTTGTAGATGCTTCAAAATCAATCTGTTGAGACCCTTGAATTAGCCGTTGAGAGAGAGTAATAAATCCGTTGAAGTATGTCTGCATATTCTCTTTCTATTCTCCGAGGATTGAATGTTCTCATTCTTTATTCAAATTGTCGTTTGAATGTATCAAGAAAATATCCGTACCATCGATTTTCTCCAGAACGTCATTTTTGCCAGAATGGTGTAAAACTCTGCTTTGCATTAATTGCCTTTGACACATGTTGCTTTAATGAAGTTTAAACCTTTTTCTGTAATACTCTTCTTCTGTAAACCTCATTTAACAATGTTAAATCCATTTTGAATAAGTAATAAAAGAAGATAATCAATCCATAAGCCAAAATCAAAGATTAATCGAAGTCTGAGAAACTGATTTTCCGAACTGATCTTTTTGGCTGGAGTCAGAATTTTGGCTAGAGTCATTTTTACATAAGTGAAGAGTGCTTGGCTCGAGTCATCATATTTTGGCTAGAGTCTAGGACTAAACTGGAGGCAATTTTCGCTGGCCGGAGTCAACTTTTCATAGTTGAGGAAGACTTGGCTCGAGTCAAAATATTTTGGCTAGAGTTAAGGATGGAACTCAAGGTAATTGTGGATGGCTGGAGTCAACTTCATTCGATGGTAGTGATATTGGCTGGAGTCAAATATTTCTGGCTAGAGTTTAGGCTCAAACTCCACTCAAATGAATGTTGGCTAGAGTCAATCTCTTGATTGATGTATTCTTTGGCTAGAGTCAAAACTTTCTGGCTAGAGTTTTGGTTAAAACTCAAGTCAAACCAAGTTGGCTAGAGTTTGAAAGGATATTTGAAGGCAACGGTCGAACTTGGCTAGAGTCAGGGCTATTTGGCTCGAGTTGAACAGAACAACAATATATCTATTTTCAGGATTTGGCTAGAGTCAGTCAAAGTTGGCTAGAGCCAAAATAGGAGATTGGCTAGAGTCAGGATAAGTTGGCTGGAGTCAATCTGACAGATTTTCTACAGATGAAATTTTTCAAAGAAAAACTTAGCAAAACGTTTTGTTCTTTATCATAAGTCTTACAATAGGTTAGTCATCATCAAAACAAACCTTTGGAGCTAACAAATAAGCCTAAATTTTCAATAATTATCCTCATAATTATTTTAAGCCA
>JAMWYP010000960.1:0-14476 GCA_025563575.1 Acacia pycnantha | reverse complement strand
GGCTGGTGCTATGAATTCTCTGGTGAGCATCAAATTATTTTGTTTTTCGACCTGGTGCAGCTGAGATTAAGTACCTTAGATGACATGTTTTTGTAATTACAATATGTGAAGGTACGAGTTTCGGCGATTCTCTCAAATGCACCGTATCTTCTGAATGTCGATTGTGATCACTACATTAACAATAGCAAGGCGCTTAGAGAAGCTATGTGTTTTATGATGGACCCTCAACTTGGGAAAAAAGTATGCTATGTGCAATTCCCTCAGAGATTTGATGGAATTGATCGCCATGATAGATACTCAAATAGAAATGTTGTATTTTTTGATGTAAGTTCTATTGTTCCTGAGCTGTTTCATTGCTTGTTTCAGTATTTTCTTACCTATTTATTTTGGAAATGACTAATTTTTCAATTGAAAACAGATTAACATGAAAGGATTGGATGGCTTGCAAGGACCAATTTATGTCGGAACTGGATGTGTTTTCAGAAGGCTGGCACTTTATGGTTATGATGCGCCTGCCAAGAAAAAGCGCCCTAGTAAAACATGCAACTGCTGGCCAAAATGGTGCTGCTGCCTTTGCCTTTGGTGCTGTGGCAACAGAAAGAAGAAGAATGGGAAGTCCCAAACGAAGACAAAGAAGAAGGTGAAGCTTGGGGATGCATCCAAGCAGATTCATGCATCTGAAAATATTGAGGGAACGGAAGGTTAATATTTATCATCATGATGGCTGTCCTTGCAATCAAAACATGTATCTGCTACAAAAGTCTGAGATACTAATAGAGTTTCTTTTGCAGCGGTTAAGGAGGAGAACTTAGCTGATCTCAATCAAATGAAGTTGGAGAAGAGATTCGGGCAATCTCCTGTGTTTGTTGCTTCCACACTTATGGAAAATGGTGGGCTTCCACCAAATGTCAGTCATGTATCTCTTTTAAAAGAAGCTATCCAAGTCATCAGCTGCGGTTATGAAGACAAAACTGAATGGGGAAAAGAGGTATGCTCAAATAGTAAATAAAAAAACATCCATGCATTTTTTAACCAACCTTCCAGTTCCTAAAATTTTTTGATGCACCATCAGGTTGGTTGGATATATGGTTCTGTCACGGAGGATATCTTGACTGGATTTAAAATGCACTGCCATGGTTGGAGATCTGTTTATTGCATCCCTAAGCGGCCTGCATTTAAGGGATCAGCTCCCATCAACCTTTCAGATCGACTACACCAGGTTCTTCGATGGGCCCTTGGTTCAGTTGAGATTTTCATGAGCAAACATTGCCCTATCTGGTATGGCTATGGCGGTGGGTTAAACTGGTTGGAGCGATTTTCTTATATTAATTCCGTCGTGTATCCATGGACTTCCCTTCCATTGCTTGTTTACTGTACTCTACCAGCTATATGCCTTTTGACTGGGAAATTTATAGTGCCTGAGGTATTGCCTTATATTCATTATTTACTAATTGCTAATTTCATTGTTAAAAACAAGAAATGCTTTCAAGCTTTTTGGTCTTGAAATAATAAACTAAAGGGGCAATGTGGTTATTAACATGCAGTTTTTATCTCTCTTAACTTGCAGATTAGCAATTATGCAAGTCTGATCTTCATGGCCCTCTTCATATCCATTGCAGCAACTGGTATTCTGGAGATGCAATGGGGTGGTGTTGGTATTGATGACTGGTGGAGAAATGAACAGTTTTGGGTTATTGGAGGTGTTTCTTCTCATCTTTTTGCCCTTTTCAGGGTTTACTGAAGGTTTTGGCTGGGGTGGACACAAATTTCACTGTTACATCAAAAGCAGCTGATGATGGAGAGTTTTCAGAGCTCTATGTGTTCAAGTGGACATCACTATTAATCCCTCCAACTACATTATTGATCATAAACATTGTTGGGGTTGTGGTCGGTGTCTCAGACGCTATAAACAATGGGTATGACTCATGGGGTCCTCTCTTTGGAAGGTTATTCTTTGCCCTTTGGGTCATCCTCCATCTTTACCCATTCCTGAAGGGGTTACTGGGGAAGCAAGACCGGATGCCGACTATTGTGTTGGTCTGGTCAATTCTTCTGGCTTCCATCTTAACCCTCATGTGGGTTCGAATCAACCCGTTTGTTTCAAGAGACGGACCAGTGTTAGAAATTTGTGGATTGAATTGTGAAGAGTCATGAATAAAGCTGTGGTTCAGCTAGACTACGCCTGATTGGTTGCCTTGGTTTGTGGAAGAAAAAGCAATTTCACTTAAGATACAACACGCGTGGTGATATTGCAAGAAGTTTTGGATGCAAAGTTGTATTTTTGGGGTTTGTAGATAAAGTGGAAGGGGAAGGAATGAAGGCTGACATATTGCTACCTGTAATAGTGGGGTTTTCCATTTATTCTTTGATTACATTTCGGTGGGGGGGTTTTATCAAGTGTCATTCTTTGTTTTTTTTCCCCAGTTTCTTTGTATTTTTATTTATAAGAGCATTGAATGATAAAATATTTCCCTCCTCAAAGTGAGGGATCTTCAGAGTCCTTTGTTAAAGAATGGTTATTGTCCAGAACCCTGGGGATTTTGAGCATGTATTCTCATCTGTAATACCAACATTTATGTATATTCTGTTTCCACCAGACGGTTTCTACTTAGTATTCCTCCTAGGTGACTCTTGTGGCTACATCCTCAAATGCTTAGATTTATGAATCTGAATAAAAGATATCATTGCCTGTGTAATTTGTACAAGGTGATTAATATTTTAATTTATGTAGATGGGCAACAAAGAAAAGCTTGTGGCTTGGTAGCATTGGAGGATTTTGAGTATGTGAAGTTAATCCCCAAGTGAAATAGAACAGTTTCTTTGTTGGCAAAAATAAAAAGTAGGTCTTGCCGATTGTAAATAAAAATAGTAAATTAAAACCACTGAAACAAAATCTAATTATTTCTTACAAGAACAAATCATCACCAAAATATTAACAAAATCAAAGAGAGTATGTCAAAATTTCACAATACCTGTTTGTTTTTGGGAATGAAAGTCAAAATGATACTAGCAAATGATAAGTTTACAGAGTCCCTTCATAATATGGTCATACATAATTAGTAATACTAGAACTAAAAAGGGAGTCCCTTCACAATATGGGCACACATAATTAGTAATAATATAACTAAAAAAGGAGGAGGAGCTAAAGAAGATAAATGTTAGTAAAATGTGACAACATTATTTTTAAATCTTGCCAAATGACAGTTAATAATGAAGAAAAGATGTCAGATTAAAGCTCTTGTTGACGCAAATGATCTCTGAAGAATCTTGAGTAGTGAGATGAGTTCCCTTTCTGCTAATAATCCAATAGAGAGTAATACGCAAATTGATGCATAAGAAATAATTACAAGAAAAGTTTCTTTTTCTAGAGACATACAATACTGATTGTCATAAATTACAAATGATTACATCACATTGCATCTTTCTATAGACTTTACACTTCCCGATCAATATGGACCAATCTTTCTACAAAAGTAATTATCGGTGGATCACTTTGTCTAAATGATGTAAGCAGCAACTTCGTCTTCTCATTAGAAAAAGCTATGGATGAAAAAATTTAAAATGCCAAGAATTTCTTTAATGATATAGTGTGGAGTCTGAATAATATTATTTATAAAGAATAATAATTATTTCCTGTGAAGGGCATAAATAGTTCTTTTCAACCAATTTGAGAAGTTGGGGAAAGAATGGCCTTGGAGATAGATTAAAAACAGCCAAACCAAACTGGCCTGACATAAGGACATGAGAAATGTTCTTTTGCAATACCTAATTCAAATTACAATTGTAAAGTTATTTCAATTTTTTTTTTTGTTACAAAATTATTTCAATTTTTAATTTTTTATACAACGTATTGAGGATTTGGTTCGTTCATCAGATCTAACGGCCGAAAGCTGTTCACTTCAGGATACTTCAGCCTTTACTTCCTACGCTCGATCTGTTTCCGCGCTTCGAAGCAAAATGAGTGTCGCGGATCTGCCGCGGAAGGAGGTTAACGTACTGAAAGGGCATGAGGGCGCCGTGCTGGCAGCGAGATTCAACAGCGACGGTAACTATTGCTTGAGTTGCGGCAAAGACCGTACAATCCGTCTCTGGAATCCTCACCGTGGTATTCATATCATGACCTACAAATCCCACGGCCGTGAAGTCCGCGATGTCCACGTTACCTCGTACCTTCTCATTCCCACTCTCTCTCTCTCTCTATATATCTGCTCTAACATGAATCTTTCCAGTCTGGTTATCGAATTGGTGGTACTGGTACCTTAACTGACCCGAAAACCAGCCCTATCATTGAATTCTGCAGTTTGAAACAGAGAATCTTTTGAATATGCACGGGAAGTTTAAATAGAAGAAATAAAATGATCCTTTAGCTTCTTTTTTTTTTTCCCCTGAGAGTGTTTGTCATAGAAGTTCATTAGTGCAAGCCCCGGGGAGTTGGGAATGAGTTTGTATGCACTTTGAAGTTTTTCCTTAATGCCATGCATGTATACAGCTCTTCATTAGATGAAATGGGAGGGTATTGAAAACGTAATTATACAATTACATGCCATCGAATTCTAACATTGTCATTTACCACAGGGACAACTCCAAGTTATGTTCCTGCGGTGGAGATCGACAGATCTTTTACTGGGATGTGGCAACGGGACGTGTAATTCGAAAATTCCGGGGGCATGATAGTGAAGTATGGTTGTTACTTTTCTTATGTGACCCAAGCGTTTTCTTCTCACGCTCACTTAGTCTCTGGTTGATGATTTCTTATTTAGGTAAATGCTGTTAAGTTCAATGAGCATGCATCTGTTGTAGTTTCAGCTGGCTATGATCAATCATTGCGCGCTTGGGACTGCAGATCCCACAGCACTGAGCCAATTCAGGTGCACTTGCCAGTTTCTGTCTTCTCTCTTTTTCCCTTGTCATGATGATCAATGTGGTCCAAGGCACTATTTTCCTTTGTACTGGCTTGTCAATCAAGAATTACTGTTGCTGGGCAGATTATCGACACATTTTCAGATAGTGTTATGTCTGTTTGTTTGACAAAAACTGAAATTGTCAGTGGTAGTGTTGATGGAACTGTTCGAACATTTGACATCCGTATAGGCAGGTATGTAGTTAACCGGACCACAATACGATTGATTGTGCTCATTAGTTGTTTTCAGAAACTCATTGAGTAATGCTCATTCAATTATATTCTAAATTTAAGCACATGCTTGTTGCTACATTATGATATGTTAAAGTTATGAAACTACTAATGCTTTTGTTCATATTATCTAGAGAAATATCTGATGACTTGGGGCAGCCTGTCAACTGTATTTCAATGTCAAATGATGGTAATTGCATACTAGCCAGTTGTTTAGATTCTGCTCTTCGACTTTTGGACAGGTATTAATCTAACTTGGACGGAAATTTACAATAGTTGTTTGCTTTTATTAATTTTACCGTCTTTCTTGTGATAGATCGACAGGTGAACTATTGCAAGAATACAAAGGCCATACTTGTAAGGCATGTCTTTTATCACCTAAATACTGTTTCAGTTCTTTATGATCTTCTGTATAGCATAGTCCAATAAGATGCGCAATTTTGTTTGTTCGGATGAATGCATTCTCATAATTTTGGACTACAATCACTTTTATATATGTGCATTGGTGGGATACAATCTATTGACTTGGGCAATTGTTTAATCTTAAAGCTATTTCCTATTTGGTCATCCGACCAAAAAAGAAAAAAAAGTATTTGCTGTGTGTTTTGACTTATGAGCATGCCATGCCCTTTGCCTTAAGCATTTTATGGAATATTGTCATTTGTGTTGAGTTGCTCTCAGTCTTACAAATTGGATTGCTGCCTAACCAATACGGATGCCCATGTGACCTGTGGATCTGAGGATGGCTTCATCTATTTCTGGGATCTTGTAGATGCATCAGTTGTGTCAAGATTCAGAGCTCATACCTCAGTGGTAAAGTCTTTGACCACCTTTTGCTTGCTTGAAGAAAATCGCATTAAGACAATGCTTAGAGGTCATTTTAGAACGTTCTTGATGAATATGTTGGTAAATAATATGGCTTCTTTAAGGAATTAATTCCTCCTTATGCTCCAATAGCAGTAAACATTCCGTTTCCTCTTACTGGTGGTTTGATAAGCTGTTGTCCAGTTGTTCTCTGCTTGTTCATAATAATTGTTCGATATACATTGTGTTGAAACCAGTGCTTCAAAACTGTCATCCAACATTAGATTTAGTAATTGAAATGATAAAGATGGTTCTTTGTTCAAGATCTCTTGCAAGAGTAATTGATGATTAGATTTAGATTTATCTCCTCCAGCTTTTTTTCAAACAAATAAAATTACAACAATGAAAGTCCCAATTTAACACATAAATGTTGTCAAAATTAAGGTGTAAACATGCAACAAACAAATATAGTCACTAAGTCATAATCAAAGGTAAACTACTGTCCATAGACCATAATTACAAATAATGAATGAGAAGACTTAACAAAATAAAAAGCACTTATAAATATGTCTTGAAAAGTATAAATTGTTAATAAAATAAACAAGACAAGATATGAACAAAACAATCACTAGGAAATAAGTCAAAAAAATACAAAATTAGTAAGAATTCTTATGAAATAAGAAATATCTTTCATAAGTTTTAAATTTTTAGGTTCTTAATATAAGATGTTCTTATGAAACTTAATTCTAAAAAAAATAATAAACTAAATATTTGCAACATCATTAACAAAGTATAAAAAACAATAATATTATTGTCATAAGAATATTTTTTTTATCATATAAATAATTTTAAGAAAATAAAAAAAACATACGGGTCTAAACGGGCTGGTCCTTGGACCTATAAGACCAGCCCATTTAGACCCGTTTTCACTTTTGTGGCAAAAATCTCAAGCTCGGCCTTTGCAAATTCAGGGCTTAAATGGGCTTGGCCTGTTTTCGAGTTCTAGTGATACTTGTAAATGCATGCTATGGTATTAGTTATAAATTTGTTTAGAAGTTAGAATAAATGTGTAAGGGTTTAGGTGCAAAAATACCCCTGTGCTTTTACGAAAAGTGCGTCTAACACCAAATGCTTTTTGGAGGTGTAAAAGTACTTATGAACTTACAAAATCACAACAAAAATACCAATACCGTTAAACTTCCTTAACAAACGCTAAACATAAATATTAAAAATACCAAAATGCCCCTTAACTAAAAAAAAAACGCCTTTTCCCTTCTAGCCTTTATTCATCCTTTGTTGATTTAATCCTCTGACGGGCCCAACAAGTATTGGGACGGGACTTATAAGAGAAGGGCTAGAAGGATCCCAGGATCCAATTCAACTTGGCAAGGACTGGAGGAAGAAAGGCAAAATGGGAATACTACAACGTAACAGAATCTTGACATTGTCAGGTAGTGGGGTGCAATATAGAGGGGGAAGGAGGTGTGTGAGTAGGCAGTGAATGGTGAGGAGAGTGTGGTAGTCTCTCAAATTGCTGGCAGAGTGTTTTATTTTCCTTTATGGGTTGTTCTTGTTGTTCTTAATTCGTTGAGTGTGGACTTGTTATAGAAGCAAGTGTAGAAACTGTATTCTCTCATTTCCCATATATTAAAGAGAATACACTACTGAATTTCTTCCATAATTTCTCTGTCAAATTGCTGGCTCCAACACATTGGTATCGAGCAATCATCCTGGGCATGACAAGGACTAGAGTGGAGAATAAGGTGGAGCAGTTGGAGAGAGTGGTGGATGAGATACAGAGGAGACAAGCAAAGTCTAATGAGAAACTTACCTGGGTGGATGCAACACTGAATACGATCCTTGCGCAACTCAGTGAGTTCCAAGCTACCTTCAATGCAACCAATAACAACCAAATTTTGATGAGGCCGCCACACACTGACCCCCAGTCAGAAGAAAAGGGTAGAAGGATAGTCGAAGAGATAGGACAAAATGAAGTGCTCAAAAACTGTAAGTTAGATCTCCCGTTGTTCTCAAGGGAGGATCCACTAGGGTGGATATTTCGGTTGGAGCGATATTTCACTACCAATGCTATAATTGAATTGGAGAAGATGGATCTTTGAGTGGTTAGTCTAGAAGGAAGCCATTGACATGGTTTCAATGGTTAGAGACACGAACACCGTATGTCGTGGTATGAATTCAAAAAGAAGTGATCGAAAGGTTCCATTGCTGGCAACTGGGGACGACTATGAGCAGTTGTTTGCTCTCAAGCACGGAAGCACCATGGCTGAATAAAGAGAGCAGTTCGAGTTGCTGTCAGCACCTTTGGAGAACATGCACGATGATATTTTGCTTGAGGCATTCATGAATAGCTTGAAGGAGGACATCAACTGTGATGTCAAGCATGTGCCCCATTGAATTTAAAGCAAGCGATGGGTTTTGCTAATCAGGTAGAGGACTGTAATTTGGTGAGGGTGAGACTAGAGGAGAAGAAAAACAGAGATATGAGAACGGTGACAGGGTACAAATGGAATGATTACAATCCTGGGTTCTCCAAGCTTAGCAACACTGAAACACTTAGGAGTATCACCCGTGCCACATCGACGAAGGAGATAAAAGAGAAAGGAGGAGACAAGAATAAAGGGACACCAACGCGTGTGGTTTCATTCTCAGTAACGACGGGTGCATAGTATGGAAGAGACTCCCAGAAGTTGAGATTAACAAGAGAAGGGAATTGGGCCTTTGTTTTAAATGTGAGGGCAAATACGAGCCCCACCATAAGTGCAACCCGAAACAAATACAATTGATAGTATTGGAGGAGGAGCTGGGCCTGAAGTGGAACATACAAAAGCCCAAGTGGAGGAAGGGGGAGAGATGGATTGAGAATTAGCCTCATTAGAACTGTCAATTACCACAACGGTGGGAATGACTGGAAAAGGAACGTTAAAGATGTTGGGCAGGGTTGGAACTCGAGAGGCGTTGGTGTTGATCGATTGTGGTGCTACACACAATTTTGTTTCAGAATCTCTCATAGCGGAGCTCGCGATCCCCACCAAGCTAGTGCAACGCTACTCACTGACCAGAGACGGAAGGAAGACAATCTCAAACCTTAAGTGCTTGGAAATTGAGTTGGAAATTCAGGGACAAAAAATTCGGCAACCCTTCTATCCGTTGAAACTGAGCAACATAGATTTGGTCTTGAGAGTTGAATGGTTGGAATCCGTAGGAGAAACAAAGGATGAATTGAAGACAACTTGTGGTAATTATATTATTTTTTTAAATAATATTATAAGTGAAATAATACAGGAGTAAGTTAGATCAGATTTTGTTTAGTTGAATTTCAAATTCCCTAGATGCTGTCAATCTATTATAATAGATTGCACTCTCCTGTAACCTATGTATTTTTCATATGAATAAACAAGGAGGCATCCATCAGACTACAATTAAGTCCTAAAATTCTACATGGTATCAGAGCAGGTTTAAATTAAAGCTTGAAGAAAAGTAGCAGTTTCGTTCTGGTTTTCTGGCATTGGTGACTTGCTGTCTCCCAAGTTCTCTCCTCCGTGCTCCACCGTCGAGCATTAAGAATCGAGAGAAATAGGGTGGAGAGGCGAAGAAGACACACCGCGGTCGGAGACACACATCTTCAATCTAGACGTTGCCCACTTAACGTCTTCAAAGTCTTGAACGTTGCCCACTACCTCAAGCTCGTTCGGACGATCCCAGTACAATGTCGTCTCAAGTCCTCGACCAGTGACAGTCCCAACGTTTGACTCGTAGACTCCAGATCAAGGAACGTCTTCCTCCAGCTCGTCTTTGTCTGGCATCTTCATTCGTTCGAAGAGCCCAGTCTCGAGCTAGTCATCTCCGACGTCTTCTCTTTGCAATAGACACTCGCCTCAAGTCGTCCAACAACGTCAGGCCCGTCGTCCTTGGACTCATCCTTCTCGGCGGTGTCGTCTCTACAACTTTGACGATCAGAGTCCCATCATTCTCGACATGGTCTGTCGCTCGTCGTCCCGCGTCGCCTTCACTTGTCCGTCGAAGCCCAGTCAAGCTCGTCCGAGTTCTTGCATCAACGGCCTTTGTCCGACATTGAGCACAATCGCCTCCCGTCGCTGTTGAACCATCGTCGTCCTCCCTCGGGCTCACTAGTCTTCGAGACTCGTAATCTCATATCAGGTCTTCAATTTAGTTCATTCAGTCACGTCGCAGTGGTTTATCGGGTGTTTTTCTGATTTACTAATGTGCTTCTTTTGTTTGCTACTGTGGAACCAAAGTGTCATTTTCGCAATTCAAGGACCAAACTATCATTTTGGAAATTGGAAGACCAATATGTTATTTATCAAATTGAGGGACCAAATTGTCATTTCAGAAATTTGAAAGACTCAAAAAGGAGTATAAGTCCAGACAAAATAAATGGACCTCTGAGACTCAAGAAGTACAAGCCTAAAGATTTTAAGGACTAAAGCAGTTATAGGACCTTCATCGTCGATCTTGTCGCAGCCGCTGCCCGTCGATCTTGTCGCAGTCGGTTACTCCCAAAGTTGTCATGTATCTGCCCATTCATCTTGTCGCAACAGTAACTCCCAACATCGTCGAGACTCCAATAAGTTGCATAAGCAAGTTAGACATGATTAACATCTATGATCCAACTTGAGGAGGAGTGTGGTAATTATATTATTTTTTAAATAATTTGAAGCAGTGTCAAACCAAAATACCCAACAAGCATTAGCTCTCCCTGAAAAGGAGGTGATCCAGCCGCACCTTCCAGTACGACTACCTTGTTACGACTTCACTCCAGTCACTAGCCCTGCCTTCGGCATCCCCCTCCTCTTGGCGTTGTGGTTAAGGTAACGACTTCGGGCATGGCCAGCTTCCATTGTGTGACGGGCTGTGTGTACAAGGCCCGAGAACGAATTCACCGCCGTATGGCTGACCGGCGATTACTAGCGATTCCGGCTTCATGCAGGCGAGTTGCATTATAAGTGAAATAATATAGGGGTAAGTTAGATTAGATCCTATTATATAGGACTAAGTTAGATCAGATTTTGTTTAGTTGAATTTTAAATTCCCTAGATGCTCTCAATTTGTTATAACAGATTGCACTCTCCTGTAACCTATATATTTTATGAATAAACAAGGAGGCATCCATCGGACTACAGTTAAGTCCTAAAATTCTACACAACTCTACATGAAGATCAAAATTGGAGGTAAGTAGGTGTGTCTTAAAGGGGACCTTGCTTTCACAAAGTCATAGGGCAGCTACCAGTCAATCAAGAAGGACATACGAAAGGAAGGAGGAGGGTATCTCATAGAACTGTGGGCCACCGAATCTGGATAGGAATCGGCTCAACCTAGTACCCACGAGGAAATGAAAGTCATTATGGACAAATTTCTAGACGTATGTGCACCAGTCAAAGGGTTACCACCTTTGAGAACGTAGGACCATGCTATTGTGATCAAGGAAGGTGCACAACCTGTAAATACGTGCCCCTACAGATATGGGCATGCCAAGAGAACAGAGATAGAAACACAAGAAATGTTGCTAGTTGGAATAATTCAGCCCAGCAATAGTCCTTATTCAAGTCCACTATTGCTAGTGGGGAAAAAAAAAGACGGGAGCTGGAGGTTTTGCATTGACTATAGAGCTCTAAATCAGATATCTGTGCCTGACAAATACCCTATTCTAGCCATCGATGAGTTGCAACTTTCCAATCTCTTATGAATGATATATTTATAGAACACCTAAGAAAGTTCATACTTGTATTTTTTGATGATATACTTGTGTATAACAAAGACAGGAAGACTCACTATGAGCATTTGAGAATAGCAATGAGAATACTCCAGCAACACCAACTTGTTATAAATCCCAACAAATGCGTTTTGGGGCAAGAGCAAATTGAGTATCTGGGGCACATTATTTCAGCTAAAGGAGTAAGGGCAGATCCCTCCAAAATTTCTGCCATGGTTCAATGGCCAAAGCCAACTGATTTGAAGACGCTAAGGGGATTTCTAGGGTTGACCGGTTACTACATAAAATTTGTCAAGGGGTATGGGAAAATTGTTGCACCACTGATGCAGCCTTCTTAAAAAGATGCCTTCCAATGGGACGAGTAGCTCAGCGGGCATTTGAAGCCCTTAAGGTTTCCATGACAACCATTCCTATGCTTGTAGTACCAGAATTCAAGTTACCTTTTGAAATTGAAGCAGACGCATTCGGCAAAGGGGTTGGGGCTGTCCTAATGTAGAAGGGAAAACCTATTGCTTACTTCAGCCAAAAATTGTTTGAAAGACATCAACAATGCTCCGTTTTATGAGAGGGAGCTCATAGCAATTGTACTCAAGAAATGGCAGCACTATGTGGCTAGCCAGTTGTTCATCATTAAAACAGACCAAAAAGCCCTTAAATATCTCTTGGAACTGAAAATAGTCGGCCCAGACCAGAAAAAATGGGTTTCCAAATTGATGGGATATAAATTTGAGATTCAATACAAACCTGGGAAGGAAAACCGTGCTGCACTGCCTCGTAACTCACCTAAAACTAGGGAGCTCGTATGGGAGTTCCACGACTCTCCAATTGGGGGACATTCAGGGTATTTAAGAACTTATAAGAGGTTGACTGCAGTGGTATATTGGACAAGAATGAAAAAAGATGTACGAGAATATGTAGCTCAATGTGATGTTTGCCAAAAGAACAAATGAGTCCTTGAGCCCGCCTAGTTTACTACAACCACTACCTATACCGCAAGCTACTTGGGAGGATATAAGCATGGATTTCATTGGTGGGTTACCAAGAAGCAATTGGTTTGACACCGTGTAGTTGTGGTAGATAGGCTCACTAAATATGCTCATTTTATTCCACTCTCACACCCCTATGGTGCTAAAGAAGTAGCTGAAATTTTTGCTCAAGAGGTAATCAAGCTTCATGGTTTCCCGGGCTCTATTGTTTCTGACCGAGATCGAGTACTCACTAGTCAATTCTAGAAGGAGCTATTTGCTATGGTGGGAACAACTCTCAAATTTTGCCCGTCTTATCATCCTGGAACCGATGGACGAACAGAGGTGGTCAATAGAAACCTTGAGACTTATTTAAGGTGTTTTGCTAGAAACCCACCGAAAAAATGGTCCAAGATGCTACCTTAGGCTGAATATTGGTATAATACGTCCTACCATGGCGCTACGGGAATGACACCATTCAAGGCTTTGTATGGAAGAGACCCGCCCAATCTTCTCAAATGGACCGATCAGCCTCCCAAGGTATAGGCCGTAGAGCAACAAATATAGGAGAGAAACCAGGTGCTAGTAGAACTTAATGCACAATTGGAGTGAGCACAATCCTGAATGAAGAGCCAAGTGGATAAGCATTGAAGGGATGTGGAGTTTAATGTTGGGAAATATGTATACCTTAAGTTGAAGCCTTATCGATTCAAGTCACTTGTCCGGAAACCCAATGAGAAGCTATCTCCTAGATACTATGGTCCCTATGAGATTTTTGAAAGGTTGGGAAAGGTGGAATACAGGCTGAAGCTTCCACTCATAGCCAAGATCCACGTTTTCCATATTTCCCAACTCAAAAAGGCCCAAAAAAATTATGTGACAGCTCAGCCCCTACCCCACGGCCTTACAAAAGAGATGGAGTTGAAAGTAAAACCTGAAATAATCAAAGGCATGCGCAGAACCAGAGAAGGGAAATTGCAATTACTAATTAAATGGAAGGACCTTCCTGAACATGAGAACACTTGGGAGGATTTAGCTAACATTCAAACTCAATTTCCAAACTTTCACCTTGAGGACAAGGTGAATCTTTCAGAGGAGGGAAATAATGGGCCCAACAAATATTGGGACAGGACTTATAAAGGTCTAGAAGGATCCTGGGGCCCAATTCAACTCGGCAAGGACTGGAGGAAGAAGGGCAAAATGGGAATACTACAATTTAACAAAATCTTGACATTGTCAGCAGTGGTTGCGATATAGAGAGGTGAAGGAGGTGTGTGAGGCAGTAAGCAAGTGAATAGTGAGGAGAGAGTGCTAGTCTTTCAAATTGCTGGCGGAGTGTTTTATTTTCCTTTATGGTTTGTTCATGGTGTTTTTAATTCGTTTAGAGTGTGGACTTGTTACAGAAGCAAGTGTAGGAACTATATTCTCTCATTTTCCATATATTAAAGAGAATACACTACTGAATTTCTTCCATAATTTCTCTGTCAAATTGCTGGCTCTAACATCCTCCAACAACCACAACTATCAAATACTCTCTTTTCCTTCACATTTCTTTCACTCTCTCCCCTAAATTTCTTGCTAAAACCTAAACATGGTCTATATCCCAATCCATCTGGTTGCTTCCAAAACTCCAATTCCCCTATTTCATCTTCTCTTCCATTCTCAGAGGAAAAAGTCTCAAGCTCGGATTTTGAAACACTCATGAGGAAATAACACGCTGGATTTCAAATGATACCCATTGGAGATTAAACATTTGTGAGCATTATAGCACATGGGTAGGGATGAAAAGGGGTGAAATGATGAGAATGCCAAGGAAAGAAAGGA
>JAMWYP010000959.1:0-14659 GCA_025563575.1 Acacia pycnantha | reverse complement strand
CGAGGAGCTATACTAAGAAATTGGAGGGTGGCCATTTGAAATTCGGAAAAGGAAATCGAATCCTGCACAGTAATGTAATCGGCATAGAAAAAGAAAAAGAGTTGTGGCTCCCTCCCCAGCTGAGCACACGAGGCTCTTCCTCTTGAGGAGACAAAGAGAGTAGGTGTTAGTATCTTGAGCTGGAAGACCTTCCAAGTCTTCCATGGTCGGCTTCGGCCGATAGGATAACACTTCTCGGGTAACCCAAGGGAATTGTTCAATTAAGTCTGTGGGGGCTAGCGCGGTTTGCATTCCCGGACTCGGCTCGGCGCGTGGGAAGAAGAAGACGACGCCATTATACCTAACACAAATAAAAATATAAGCAAGATCGAGAATCTTCCTAGCATACGATGTCAATAATTGAAGGCGGGATTCTACGGTTGTGGTAAGATTAAAATCCAAGTCAACGGGACTCGGAGACGAAGCTTGAGGAGCGGGACAAGTTATGTCGGCGGGAGCCCAAAATTAAGTCGGGTGTGGAGGAATCCCACAAGAAATAAGTCGTGAGCACTCGTACAAGCGGTCATAGCAAGGCCCGATGTAGGAATCAACCTCGGCCCTAGGACAGGCGGCCACTTTGTTAGGCGGCTGTCGGAAGGCCGGAGCGGACACGTCGAAGCTCGGGTTAAACACCCTTGGGTTGGGAAAGCGGGAAGGAAACATTCGGACTTCCCTAACCGATGATGCATCGTCTCGGATTTTCGCTGCCCACCACCAAAGTTTTCCCTTACTCCACGGTGATCGGTTAAAGCAACGGTTTGCGACGTTGGACGAAGATTCATCGCCCCAAAGCCTGCAAGGCTTTTCCCTTGACGAGTTTGGCGTAGTTCCGCCGGTTCTTCGGGGTCATATCCTTTATGTCCTTCGACATTGGGATCCACTCTCTTAAAGGTATTAACGAAAAGAAACGGCTCGCTCGAAAAACGGGGAGTTTTGCACAAATGAAGGAGCGAAAACGGGACTACGCGAAAATCCACTCAACAAGGGAATCTGCGGAGAACTTGACTAAATACGAGACGCAATCTTATAGGGAAACGGCGGATCGGAGCGAGAACAAAAGAAAGAGGCAAGGAAACAAGAATACCTACCTAAAATATGGAGATGATCAATGAAAGTTGAGGAATGAAGATGGTTCACGAGGCAGTTATCTTAGGAAGCGAGAATCGCGGGAGAGAAGTTCTTCAAAACAACTTGGGTAAAATGGCGATGAAGGAGGCTTGGCGGGTATAAACCTTTCGAAACCCAATCGCGGGGGCAAAAGCGCCTTTTCCATTCGTTAGCAAGGATAGCGTGACCTTTTCATTTAATGCGCCTACATCGAGGCATTAATACGCCAAGGGCGCGTATAGGCGGCACCCTCAATCGGCTTCCTGACGGAGTCGAGGGACGCCCGGCAGCATAGGCAAATGATAACATAGAAGAGGAATCGACGAGAAGCCCGGGCACAGGGGCGGGTTTCACGGTCAAGTATCCGGCTCACTTAGGTTAGGCTGTCGGCCTCGAGAAAGGACCCACATTTGGAGTTTCGGCCAGTGCAAGCGAGCCCGGACCCCGGATGGTCGAAGAACAACAAAATTTAAACAAACATAACTGGGACCACATGTACGGGGGCAATTCTTGAGAAGACTTGTAGTTAGAGATTGTTTGAAATTCGATAGACACCTTATCAAAGTAAGGCGGGGGGCGACTCAGTGCAACTAGAGGATCCCGACAACATGTCCACCGGTTGACCGAGACCTGGACAACCCGGTGAGAGGGCAAGGATATCATGTTACTTCGCAATCAACAAAGACTCGGACTTCACAAAGACTCGGACTTTCGTTCTTGATCAAGCGAACATCTAAACTCGGTGCTCAAGGCCGAGCAACCGAGCTTGGGGGTGCTGATTTACGGACCTAGTCTAGGCCCATTATCTCAGCGGCTGGTACGGCAACCACTATCCGTGGGACCCGGCCATGACCTTGGACATGCACCCGATCCCCACAGACATGCACCACGATCCAGGACACGCAGGACACGTACGGTGTGGCGGCCAGGACTAACTAACCGGTATACTCTATCATATCGAGAGGAAGGAGACGGGCGCCGGTACATTCATTCTAAGCCACGACTTATCTACGTTAGTCACGCAACATTGCAACACCCCTTAGGCGAAACGCAGCCGTTGTGTATGCGTGATCGCATCTCTCCCGGACGCTTGTCCCATAAGCATACGGGAAGGGCACACGAGATCCTATATCAAATCACCGGACCTTCAATAGGCCGGACATGATTCTACACTGAGCAGTGGCATAAAAGAAAAATTTATTAGATTCATTACAATATGTCTCCCCACTCGTTTATCAGCTTATAAACAATTAAATGATAAAATTATTAGACGATTGAAAATTAAGAAATACAAGTGTCGTTGTCCTTAATTTAATTAATTCGCAATAAAAAGAGTTAACATTTGGGGAAAAATTCACAGTAATAATTAAGTATTTCCTTTTATAATTAGTTTGACCAGAGTAGTTTATAGAAAATATTATTATGGTGTTTTAGAAAATACATATCATATGATATGCAATTCAACTAATTTTGCTTATGTAATTTGTAATTTTCAGAGGGGTATTTTTGAAAAATACACATAATTAACTAATTTAACTTCCTTCCTTAATCTCTCTAAATTACGGTAATTTACTCCTATAATTAAGACCGAAGGAAGTAGTATTTATTTAAACTTGGCTTCCGTTCTTTACTCTGTGCCTGGTGACTGGCGTCACTTCCTTTAATTTGCTCTACTTAAATCGGCACTGTTTTGTATAGAAAATGATTGATGTTGATCACTTTTATTTTCATTAATTGCTTTCAAAATTTGAAAATACTATTTCATAAAATGATCAAATTTTTGTAAAAAGCTGTGTAGCTGGTGTAAAAAAATCTGCCGGTTTTATTTGAAAAGTACAATTTGCGTATTGGCTTTTTGAGTTTCACCACAAAATTCTGATCCTCATTTAGTGTTAATCACAATTTCACTATAATGAGACTTGGATATCCGGATTCTCTCTCGAAATCTCTCCTCTTAGTATTTCAAGATATCTGTGTATCATCTCACCCAAAAATTAATCTAAACTTTCGAGAAAGAGACACCTCATCTACTTTTTAAATATTCATCATTACCGCGTGTAGTAGTTTTTACCGCATGCGGTAATTTGAAATAAATGAGGTGTCTCTCTTTGGATGCTTAGATCAATTTTTGGACGGTTAGGATACTACGGATATTAAGGGATACCGAGGGAGGGATTATGAGAGAATCCAATCCCGAGACTTGGATAGTCCACAAAATCTTATCTTAATGATTAAGATTTAAAGATTTTAATCTTCAATTTTTTCCATAATAAATTATTCCCTCCATGAAAAGAAATACGTCATTGAATCATGTGCATCAAAAAGTTGGCTAGAGACAATATAAATGTTAAAAATGTAACTTTTTTGGGCTAAAATCACCCTCATTTAAATGGAAGAGAGAGAATGAGTGTGAATTAAATACAAAGATATTGGTCATATGAGTAATTAAATGAGGTTAAAATGGAAAATTAACAATTTTTTTTTGAGACAACCTTTAAATGTTTTTTAATAAACAGAAACAAATCATATGTAACATTCTAATTTTTACTTTTAAGATTTAATTATAATTAAGAAAAAGGGAATTGATAAAAAGAAGAATAAAATAAAAAAGTTATGCAAAAAAAAAAACTGTAAGAAAAATTAAAATTTATTAAAGGGACACGAGGCCCCTTTGACAAATATACCCCACCCGTGGCGCTTAATGTAGTCTGGGGGTATTATATACCCCATTCTAAGGCAATCAGGTGATCGTCATTTGCCAAAAAAATTGGGTTTCACCGTTTCGAGCTTGTAGACGCGTTTCAGCACTGTTTCTCCATGATTTTTAGATCTAATATAAGTTTATAAGATTATTTAGGTAACTAAATTAACTTCTTTTCAACAAAGTTATTTCATTTATTTTTATCTTTTGATGAGGGTAATATTGTTTTGATTAGTGAAAATTTTGGGAGAGTTTTTGAGTTTTGACAATAGATAACTATATGAATATAAATGATGATTAATAGTTAATTTTAACCGGTTTAGATTTGTTAGTTGGTTTAGAAATTTAAAATTAATTTTCTATTTAAAAAGTCTAGAATTTATGTCATATACTCATATAGGATGTTTCTACCGATTAAATGTAATTTAAATAATTTATTGGGTTAGTAGAGGTATTATTGAAATTTTAATCGGTTTAGTTTTATAGATTTTGAGTTATATGAAATTATAAGTTATGATTTTAATTATGTGGAGGTTCGAAGTGTTGTTTAATAATTGAGTTATGCTCATATAAGTTAAAAAAAGGGTAAAAGTGCAAAAAACGCACATGTCTTTATCCTTGGAGCGCTCAACTCCAAATACTTTTGGGGGTGAAAAAATGCCCATGTAGTTACAATTTAGGAGTAAAAGTCACAAAAAAGGGTTCAAACAGAGAATGTTGACCGTTAAGTAACCATAGTTGACCCAAAATGTTGATGTGTATGATGATGAATTGGAGTGAAAAGAAGGCAAGTGGAAATTTTTTTTGCTAATTAGATTCCTAATGGTGCACATTTAACAGAATTGGGTAAAAACAAACCCTAAAAACAAATGACTTCGGGCTATAATCAATTGAGATGTAATCAAATCGCTGAGCTGAGGAAGGAAGAGCTAGGTTTCCAGTGCGGGTGGAGCGATTTAGGTGAACGATGGTCATTATAAGGATCTAAAGAAATTCTAGATCTGAAGGAGTAAGATGTTAAGAAGAATCTGGGGATTACAGCCATTTTCAGCAAAAGGTGGATCTTCAAATCAAGAATTGGAAAGTAACTTACCTCACCAAATTTGGATCCGCAAGTCTCACGATTCCCACAAAACACCCATGTATCACACAAAACAAGGCCCATCATTCCCAGTACACACGGATTTATAAGCGTTGCAGCAACCTTCAGAAGTGTTGAATTTAAACTCAAACCCCACTCATTACTATAAAAGTAGATTTAACAACTCCCATCTAACAACCGATTAAATGAAAACAGACATAGAAAACGAGGTAGTAACATTTTTAAAATTTTGGCGAGAATATTCAACGATTGTTTTACATAAAATAGACGTTAGAAAGTAGGCGGTGGCACATTTGTAATTTTCGCTTATCTTTAATGTTTGTTTCATCAAAAGCTGACATTAAAAGTGAACATTTAACGTGTGTTTTACAAAACATACGTTAAAATTTAACGTCTATTTTATAAAAAGATGTTAAATTTATAGAGAAGAGATATGTTGTTTAATTTATTAAATTTAATTATTAGGAACTAACCAAATGAAAATACGGACAAATTTCTTCTCTTAACTATCAAAATTATAGACTACATAATAGCTATTTCCTAGTGTGTAGTCTATAATTTTGATACTTAAGAGAAGAAATTTATCTGTATTTCATTTAGTTAGTTCCTAATAATTAAATTGAATAAATTAAACAATATATCTCTTTACACACACACACACAATCTACAGGAGTGACCACGAAAGGATCTAAAGGGGAGAGGGAGAATCGTGAATTGCGAAGTAGAGAAAATGACCTGGAAATTTAAAGCATAAAGTAAAAGCTGGAAATAAACGTGCGAGAAGAAATAAAAGAAGATGAGATAAGAATGAGTGTAAGCACGCAGACTAGACTTATCTCATTAGAGAGGAAGAGAAGAAATGCAAATGCAAAACATAATAGAAGATACACGAGTTTATTGAAATTTAAAAGACTTACTAGCGAAAGCTTGGAAAATAAAGGAAAAGGCATTAGAAAGAGAGAGAGAAGAGATAAGGTAGAGAAAGAGATAGAGAGAGAGAGGAGTGGTTAAACACCGCCACAAGCGAATGGAACTTGACTTTTAAAGACAGGGCAAAACATTGTTTACACAGTTCAAGTTAGTGGTGGTAGTGCTTTCGGTAAAAATAATAATTAGCTATAATGCACTGCGATTACTATAGTAACTAACTATTGTGACCTACAAACTACGGTGTTTGGTGCTACAATGAAAAATACCTAGCACTAACTCCCGTAGATTGGTATCACACACACACATATATGATGTTATCCCATATTTATAGCTATTTCCTTGTATGTAGCCAAGAATTTCGATAGTTAAGAGAAGAAATCTAATCGTGTTTTCATTTAGTTAGTTCCTAATTAAATTTAATAAATTAAACAATATAACTCTTTTACATATATCTATAAAAAATATATCAATATTATTTAGTTCAAGCCTTCCTCATGCCATTTTATTTCAATAATTATTTTGAGTTACAACGACCGGTTTTCCAAAACCGAAACTCAATTTTTTTAGATATTTCAACTTCAATATTGCGCCTTCAACATTTTATTATTCCCTCTTTCCATATTTCTCTAGATATTTCAACTTCAATCTCGCGCCTTCAACATTTTATTGTTCCCAATCTCTTCCATAAAAATATAAAGTTTTCTCTTCAAAACCCAACAAGGCAGAATGTCTTCCTCAAATCTATCTTGAACGCAACCTTTCAATAAGAGTCTCGAGACCCACCCATCTCCGTCGCCACACCCATGGCCCTACCCTTGCCACCAAGGAGGTTTGCTATCGCGGCGTGAGCGACTCCGACTCCAACTCGTCCTCAGTCGTGAACTACGAGCATGCCGCATAGCCTCCGTGATCTATCATTTGTCATCGGTTTAAGGTCTCGATTGCAGATCGGTGTCTTTCTCTCTCTCTAACTAAACAATATATCAAGCAATGATCCGAGCACCGTGAAGAGGAGGAAGCCCCACTATGCGATGATGAGGATACGTAGCTTTATTTCTGGTGCTTTTTTATTGAAAATTTTTAATGGATAGTTCCATTGTAGTGTTTTTCTTCTCTATTTCTTGGTGCTTTCTTTTATTTGTCTTTTATTTCATTCAATTAAGACTTGAGATGTTTTTTTTTTTTTTTTCTTATTTTGTACTTCGTTGGATATGAAACGCTCTATTTTTTGCGTCGAATCTTGAATGGTGTTGTTTATCATCCATTTTCAATCCATTCTTTTCTCACGAGGCTTTACCTTGTTCAAATTGCTCCTTATATTGTGTTTTAGATTGTTCTATGAACTACCTAGCATGTGTGCATGTTGTGGATTTGTAGATCTACAATGACTTTCAACGAAGTCATGTTATTTTAAAAATAGTCGTTGTATGTTATAAACTTTTAACGACACTTTTTTTATGACTGTTAAAATAGTCGTCTAATGGTCTTAAAAACAGACATTAAAAGTGTTTTTTGTAGTAGTGACTTCACAGTGGAACCCTAGAGCTCCAAATGATCAATTCCTCTACAACATCATCCTCTATAACCCTGATCGATTTAGCAATAGCATCATCATCTTGGTCGACCAATGCTATGGACTCAGCGTGAACTTGAAAAATTGCCGTCAGAGATTGCAAGCACGGAAGAGACGAAAGCGTATACCATGCTGCATGAAACCAAGCACACCAAGACAAGAATCAAACAAATAGAAAGAGTGAGCTCTTGTTCATTTCTTCTACGAGCCATTGAAGAATTGGGGAAGCAGATGAAGATGAAGACCCAGAAAATGGATTAAGCTTATTGATTTTAGCTCGAAGTCATTTGTTTTTAGGGTTTGTTTTTTCCCAAGTTTTGTTCAATGTGAACTGTTAGGGATCCTAATCAACAAATTTTTTTCCACTTGCCTTCTTCTCACTCCAATTCATCATACACATCAGCATTTTAGGTCAACTATGGTTACTTAACGATTAATGTCCTCTGTCTCGAATGTTTTTGTGACTTTTGTCCTAAATTGTAACCATATGGGCTTTTGCACCCAAAAATCATTTAGTATTGTGCGCTCCACGAGAATAAAGCACATATGCATTTTTTCACCTTTACACCCAAGTTAAAAATTAAAATAGATTTAATTGGTCTAGGATCTTGATACCGATGATTTTATGACTATAGGTATGTTAGAGGTGAAACTTGAATTTATGAAATTGAGTGATTGATGTAAGAATATGATGTAGAGGTTATCTCAAAATTTTGAATGAGCAATTTGGGCCCATGAAAAGTGGTCTATGACCTTAGATTACATTGTTGAGGAAATAAGGATATTGAGGATAATAGATGCAGAGGAAATTTAATTTGTATAACTTATTTATTTTATTATTGCTTGTGGTTGATTAATATCTACATAGATAATATAGAGCTTTCTTGTTACCGATGATTGCTCATGCTTTGCCCCTCAACTTAAGGCTATGCTTGGAATTGAGGTATGAAAAGACAATTTCTCCTAATCAACAATTAATCATAATGTTTTCACAAAATTGGATTAATAAGTTATTATGAAAAACCCAATTTTTCTTTCAAAGACACACACCTTGGAGTCCAAGATACAAATTTTGCCCACAAACCCACTACGAAAATCTATAACTCTATGCACAATTATTGTATAGTAAAAACATATAGCCCACAAGTCTCATAACACTAACCTCACAACGAAGGGCCTCCACATAATAATTTTCGCACAAGATTTCATTATGGATCCACCAAAATATTATAGTGTGCAAAATAAGGCCTTCGGTCTAACGATAGATAAATAGTCATAGTATTTCAAAAACATAAGTGTCCTAAGATGGCAATATAGAAATCCATACAACACCAATACCAAAAGAAGCCTCTAAAGTTTACAACTACTATGCCTTTGGTGCTTTCCTTGGCCTCTAGTAAAATTAGAAGTCTCGTTTGAAAAATATTATTATTTTAGGTGAGACGTAAAGTCCTAATAACCAAAATTAATTTATCAAATATGTAGGAAATGGTTGCAAGTTAGAGAAGTAGGTTTGCTAACATAATAAGGGTTAAGGTGCAAATTGGCTAATCAAGTGTTACGCTAGGAGCACTGACATAAAAATGTTTTGAAGGTATCAAAATACCAATGAACAATTGAAAGGGAGCAAAAATACTAATGAATGATTTAAAACTTCAACGAATAGACCAAAATGGGGATTGCGCTACTTTCATCGAATTTATTTCATCATTTGTATTTTTGCTCCTTTCAATTGTTCATTGGTATTTTTGATACCTTCAAAACTTTTTGTGCTCGATGCTTCTAGAGTAACACTTGGTTGGCCAATCGCACATTAACCCACATAATAATAATCTTTATAATAATTGAATAATAAATAATGATCACAACTATTAGAACCATCCCCACTTATCCATCTCGCTCCTCCTTATATCTTACGGATGTGGTACGACTTATCGGTGCTAGTATACCCACTAAGGTTAGCTTATAACTTCAAGAATAATGTCCCTTTCCGTTCTACCACCGATATCTTGTAATATGGAGGTGTTCACCTAAAACACTCAACTCAAATTTTGGGCTGGAATGAGAGAGGCGATGGGCACAATTTCACTCTAAATCTCATCCACACAACCCAACATATTCCATAACAATAAACAATATGTCACTATAATTTTCAACAACATCTTACAAAATATTATTCCATATATAACATCTCATAACAAACATCATAACTATCAAAACAATAACCATCTCAATAACAATATTCGCTTATATACATATTGAAAAATACACTGCTTCACTAAAATAATTTCATATTCAAATATACACATAATTTTTGGAAACACATACAAGTAGTACTTATGAAAGTAAGGTTTATAAAACACCTTATAGCTTGAAGCAAGTATATAGAATAAATTAACCTCGATTACCTTAACTCCAAGCTAAACCTTATCTTGAGAAAGAAAACACGAACAATCATCGGTCATTAGAAAGCTCTACATTATCACAATTATAAATTATAATTTTATATAATTCAAAATACACAAATTCTAATAATAATACATTGTTATAATAAAAACTGAAAATGATAGTTTGGGGTTTAAATTTTAAAAATGACTGTTTATTTCTTCAAATTTCATAAATAACAATTTAACCTACAAATTTTAGAATGATGGTTTAGACCTACGAATTTAAAAATAATAGTTCAGTCCTTCAAATTTCTAAACTAAACCGATTAATTTCAATAATATCTCCAATAATCTATATAAATTATTTACACCACATTTAATCAATAGAAACATCAGGTAGGATATAAATCTTAAACTTTTTAAATAAAAAAATTAATTTAAATTCCTACAATAACCAATCAACATATCTTAACCAATTAAAATTAATTATTAATCATCCCCCAACATACATATAGTTATCTATTGTCAAAACTCAAAACTTCCCCAAAATCCAAATCTCAAAATTTCCTCTGACCAACACAATAATACCTTCATTGAAAAGAGAAAAAATGTATGGAACAACTATCATGAAGGAAGTTTGTTGAAAAGAAGTTAATTTAACTATCTAAATGATCTTATAAGATAAATAACTTACCTCAAGAAACTCAAATATTCTCCAACTCTTCTTCTCTTCTCCTTCTTCCCTCACTCTCACACCCTCTCGGTCTCGCCCTCTCACGCCAGACACCCATATATATATATATATAAAAGAGAGGGGTTGGGTATAACCATGACCCCTTCCCAATTTGTCATCATCGGTGGGCAGCACTCTTTTCCCCCTCAAAACGTGTTGCCCACTCCAAGTTATATTATTATTTTTATTTTTACTGTTGTTTTTCTTTCTTTCACAATTACAATTTAATTACAATAATCATATATAATTATTTTTAAATCCTAAAAGTAAAATTAAGATGTTACAAGGTAACCGAGTTAGTTTATTCTATATGCTTGCTTTGGATTGTAAGGTGTTTTCTAAACCTTATTTTCATCTATGCTACTTGTATATGTTTGGAAAAATTATGTGTATGTTCGAATATGAAATTAGTTCAACGAAGCAATGTTTTTTCCAACTTGTATATATGAGGGAAGATTATTATTAAAATTTTTACTGTTGTGAAAATTATGATGTTTGTGATGGAATGTTCGTTGTATGAAGGGATGATAATCTAGTAGTGTATTTTTCAACTTGTATATATGAGTGAAGATTATTGGTAAGATTGTTATTGCTGTGATAAGTATGAAGTTTGTGATGGAATGTTGTATGAGGGATGCATGATAATATTGTAAATATTTTCAAAAACTATATTGATATATCATTTTCTGTTATGAAACATGTTGGGTTGTGTGGAAGAGATATGGTAAAATTGTGTCCATCAACTCTCTCATTCCTAGTCCAAATTTTGAGTTGAGTGTTTTGAGCGGACACTCTCTATTACGGTATATTGGCGGTGGCATGAGATGAGACAATATTCTTGAATTGATTAGCTAACCTTGGTCGAGTATACTAGCACCGATAGGTTATACCACATCTAGAATATATAAGGAGGAGTAGGATGGATGAGTGAGAATGGTTCTAATAGTTGAAAGTATTATATAACCACAAGGTACAAATATAACCACAAAAAGTCTCATATCAAATTCCCCTAAAAAGTAGGGACTTTTTGTGATTAGTTGTCAATATGAAATGACTAAATTGTCTCAAGTACACTAAGAACGACAGGAGGGTCAGAATGCCGAGAAATTTTTGGAAATGGACTGCGTCTCACCCTCTGGGATCTCGTCTTCGGGAATGGACTACGTCTCGTGGCTCTCAAGATTTATATTTCAGGTGGATTTATTGATTGGGTATATTTTTGATATCTCAGATTTATATTGATTGGGAGTTCAATAAGGTTCCTCTGCCTGAGATACCAGAAACTATGCCCAAGTTCTATCCTAATTTCATTTACATCGACCCTCAAGATTTCTCAACACCCCGAGTTCCACTACAAAACATTAATTTTGCTTTCTCAAGGGCGAAAACTCTGGCAATTTGTTAAAACAAACACGTTGGTAAAACTCTTGATAAAATAATGCTTTGCCGGATTGTGTTAATTCAGGCACGCTAAGAAGTTAAACAACCAATGTAATATTCAAAACCAAAGTAGATGATGGCACTGACTTCTGCAAATAGGCCTTTTAACAACTAATAGAACCATTTTAACAACATGAAAAATCATTTTGACAACAAGTTTTGATACACCGAAGAAATTGTGAAACTTCAGTACATGATAAATTTCACATCGAAGGTAATATGTATTTTAATAACTACTTATGCCTATTTTGACAACATAAAAGCATTTTTGACAATAACTTTTGATACTTGGAGAATTTGTGAAACTTCAGTGCATGATAAATTTCACATCAAAAGGTAATATATATTTTAACAACTAGTTAGGTCTATTTTGACAACATCCTTTTCGATAACGAGTTTTTAATACTCGGAGAAATTATGAAACTTCGAGTACTAATTGTCCTAAAATGCACGTTCAGTAGCTAATAGGCCTTTTAAAACCTAATAAATTCATTTTGACAACGTGAAAGACCATTTTTTTAACTTCAAGACTAATTGTCCCAAAATGCACATTTAGTAGCTAATAGGCCTTTAACAACTAATGAAGTTATTTTGATAACATGAAAGACCATTTTGACAATGCGTTTTTGATACCTAAAGTAATTTTGAAACTTCAGTACTAATTCTCCCGAAATGCACATTTAGTAGCTAATAGGCCTTTTAACAACTAACAAACATATTTTGACAACATCAAAGGTCATTTTGACAATGTGTTTTTGATACCTAAAGTAATTTTGAAACTTAGTACTTCATGATAAATTTCACATTAGTAGCTAATAGGTATTTCAACAACTACTTATTTTATCAACTTGAACTGCCATTTTGAGAACAATAGTTTCATACCTCGAGAATTATTGATACTTCGGTACTTTGTCTCAAATTTTACATCGTAGTTTATATGGGTTTTCACAACGTCCTATGCCTATTTTGACAACATCATGAACCTATTTTGATAACATAAACAGAGAATGTTGACAACATTATTAGCTTAGGTTAAGCTTAACGTGCAGGAGTTGAAACAAATGAATTTATATTAATGTTTAATATGAGATAATGTGCTTTTGGAATTTAACATAAGCACTAATATGAAGTAGATACAATCAGTCTTCATATAATAATTACAAAATCATTGTCATCAATACAATAACCCTAGCTGGACACAATTGCAATTGCCAAAAAACAAGTGGTCAATACAATCAGTATGTACGATATCTTACTTCACAACTTATCCTAGCTACAATCAAATTTAACAGCCTATTTGTTTTTCTTCCTCTAGAAGCTCTCGTCCTTTAATTCTCTGTGCTGTTGATCTTGGACTGTAGAAGGATGATAAAGCTTGTTGGTTTATGGGAGCTTAAGTGAATTTTGCATAGAACTTTCAATGTGTTGCTGCAAAAATTATGCACCAATGGCTTTTGTTGGATATCTTGAATTATTTCAGCCTCCTTCAATGTGGAGCTTACCAAAGATTGGTTCAAGATATTTAATAACTCTGTCAAAGACTGGTTCAAGATATTTAATAACTCTGCCAAAGACTGGTTCAAGATATTTAATAACTCCTAAGGTGCAGTAGGTAAGCTCAACTCTTTAGCCTTAATTCCTACTTCATGTGGAGCAGAAGTAGCATCTGCAGAACAAATAAATAGTCCAGAAATACTAAAGAGCAAGAGTATTTTAATTGTCAAAAAGTGCTTACATCCAAATATCAGTTCTGTAGAAATTCCACAATTGTTACTAGACTTTCGAGGTACAAATTCAGTCAGTACAAGTAAGCAAAAAGTTTGGAAATGCATAGAACCAAAATACCACCAAACAATATTAGTAATGTCACGAATTGTAAGCAGAGTAGTCTATAGTGTGCGATAGCAGACGTGCAATGCGGAACATTAGAGTTTAAAAAACAACAAAGAAAGAAGGAAAGACGGGGTCTAGATTATAGAATATGAACACAACTGATTATGCTTAGAAGCTTCTCAAACTATATTCAAGAAAGAAAAATGACTCCCGTGTCGCCTAAAGAGTCAGAGAGTTAGAGACCACAATAAGGAATAATATGAATGATGACAATAGAAATTATTTGGTCCAAGTCTTCTTGTCCATTTCACAATTGCTATAAAATGACATATATATATCACATCATATATTAGGGAGAAGGGAGCTCATTAGAAACTTGACTACAGAATCAATGCATTATGGTGATACATTTGAGAGAATAAAGAGTGCCTGCACTTGTTGATTCTTCATAGCAATGAAAGACAATGATAATAGGCCCAAAGGATAATAATTTATACAGCCTTTACTCTTCAAAACGACATTAAACAATGCAAGAGCTTCATGATCCACCAAAGGTGACCAAGAAATTGGTATACATAGTGAGTGATCCTCAATGCGGCAAGTCAATACAGATACAAGCACAAAGTACATATATTAACATGTTGAAATTATCTCCAGACGACCTCCATGATTCCCAACACAGATATAAACCCCGATATCCATGTTTTAACTTGATCAATTTCCCAGCAGCCATAAGGGCTAAAAAAACCGAGATGAAGGAAAAGGCATCTGTGTGTTAATCAATCATGAGCGATCCCAATACCGAGCATTACCC